>CAEFZX010004117.1:0-53903 GCA_903066825.1 Alfaro cultratus | reverse complement strand
TTTTACTAGAGTACATTTTTGTCTGTGTATTTGTACTTTTACTTAAGTACATTTTTTGAGTACTTTATACAACACTGCTCAAATGTTAAGACCTTACCTTACATCTTTGAGGATATGTTTTTCAGGACCAATCTTTCGGCAGAACTTCTTCTCTTGAACACAGTAATGCAGCCTGGTGAAAGTAACAGTCGGCCCGGGTTCCTGGAAGCAAGCTTCAATATCAGAAACTGCTTGCTCGCCCTTGGTCATCTTCACACTCTGCAAAGTTATCAGACAAATATGAAGGAAAAGTGCAAAATGCAGACTTAGATTTGAAAAAGCAGCTGAAGGACAGTTTGACACAGAAACTCATGCAGGAAGACAAAAAGGCAGTTGAGGCAGTTTGTTAAAAAGTGTTACTCAGGGAGACTTTTGGACTATCCCTTTCTTCAGCCTATAGATCTGAGACCAAATAGGGACATGGCATCGAACTTTACCCTGTGCATCTCAATAGTAATTATACCCAGAAGGCAATAAAGGCTGTTAGTTAAACAGTTAATGATTACAATTCACAGTGAACATACCTGGCTGTCAGCAGCTTAACTAGAAAAGCCTTTCTAACACACTAAGCTATTTTATTGATGATAGAAACATAGTGGATAATCATAATTGAAGCTGTTTACAAAAACGCAAAGTGCCATTATGAAGAAAACATAATTAAAACAAAATATAAAAAAATACATAGCAAAAATTACACAAGAACAAAAAAACAAAACTGGATTTGGTTGAAACAAAACCAGCCTGTTTGGACAGAATATAACAGATAACGATATGTGGCCATTACTGGTCAAAAATTTCTTGTATTATAATGTATTGTAAAGGTATGTGCAATATTTTAAGTTTGTTATATGTGCATTTGATTTGTGATTATTTAAAACATTGAGGAAGCTGAGCCTGGGGACTCTGGGTCGGGCTCTCCAATCTCTGGGGACGAGGTCGCCGAGGTGATTAAAAAGCTCCTTGGTGGCAGGGCCCCGGGGGTGGATGAGATTCGGACGGAGTTCCTTAAAGCTCTGGATGTTGTAGGGTTGTGTTGGTTGACACAACTCCTCAATACTGCATGGACATCGGGGGCAGTTCCCCTGGATGAGCAGACTGGGGTGGTGGTCCCCCTGTTCAAAAAGGGGGACTGGAGGGTGTGCTCCAATTACAGGGGTTCATACTCTTGAGCCTCCTTGGCAAGGTCTATTCAGGGGTCCTGGAGAGGAGGGTCAGTTGGACAGTCGAACCTCAGATTCAGGAAGAGCAGTGTGGTTTTTGTCCTGGTCGTGGAACACTGGACCAGCTCTACACCCTCAGCAGGGTCCTGGAGGGTGCATGGGAGTTCGCCCAACTGGTCTACATGTGTTTTGTGGAGTTGGAGAAGGCGTTCCACCGTGTCCCTCAGGGAGCCCTGTGAGGGGTTCTCAGGGAGTATGGGGTACCGGGCCCTTTGAGTTCAAGTGTCTCGGGATCTTGTTCACGAATGAGGGAAGAAGGGAGTGGGAGATCGACAGGCGGATTGGTGCAGTGTCTGCTGTGAAGCAGGCGCTGTACCGGTCAGTCGTGGTGAAGAGAGAACTGAGTCAAAAAGCAAAACTCTACATTTACCAGTCGATCTACGTTCCCACCCTAATCTATGGTCATGAGCTTCTGGTCATGACTGAAAGAACGAGATCGCGGATACAAGCGGCCGAAATGGGTTTTCTCCGTAGGGTGGCTGGGCTCTCCCTTAGAGATAGGGTGAGAAGCTCAGTCATCCGGGAGGGACTCAGAGTAGAGCCGCTGCTCCTTCATGTCGAGAGGAGCCAGTTGAGGTGGCTCGGGCATCTGGTCAGGATGCCTCCTGGACGCCTCCCTGGTGAGGTGTTTGGGGCACCTTCCACCGGGAGGAGGCCCCGGGGAAGACCCAGGACATGCTGGAGGGACTATGTCTCTCGGCTGGCCTGGGAATGCCTTGGGATTCCCCTTGAGGAGCTGGAAGAAGTGGCTGGGGAGAGGGAAGTCTGGGGCTCCCTTCTGAAGCTGCTACCCCCGTGACCCGACCCTGGATAAGCGGAAGAAAATGAATGGATGGATGGATTTGTGTTTCATTGAGATTTTTTGTACACGTGAAGTGATAAGGATAATCATAACTTTCAAAATGTTTTAAAATTATTTATTAGGAAAATATTTTTCTAAAATTTGTACATTTTACAGTGTATATTTAACAAGTCATATAATAAATTACTTTATTAATTTATCTCCATCCATCCATTTTCTAACACCTAGTGGGGTCAGGAGGAAAGACTCAGGGCAACACATAGACAGACAGGACAAAAAACCATGTACACACACACACTCACAACTAGGGAGAATTTAGAGAGACAAGTTAATCTGACAGTCATGTTTTTGGACTGTGGGAGGAAGCCAGAGTACCTGGAGAGAACCCACGTATGCACAGGGAGAACATGCAAACTCCATGCAGAAAGACCCCGGGCCGGGAATCAAACCAGGACCTTTTTGCTGCAAGGCAACAGTGCTACCAACTACGCTACTGTGCAGCCCTCATTTATCGCCAATTATAATTTACTTTAAAGTGAGTACTTGAATTAACTCGTGAAACAGTATGTTGACAAAAAATTTTCGAGGTGAAATATTTAAACAGATGTTGTTTCAGAATATTTACGTAAAACTTTGAATAATGATTTCCATATTAACTGTATATTTATAGCTCACTTCTCTAATAATAAAAGCACGAATTTACTTGGATTTGCTTTTAACTTGAAGTAATTTAAGAACTTATTTTCAGTTTTTCTGAAATGATGTTATTTCTGTAGTTATCTGATAACTTGTTCATTACTGGACTTAGACATTTAAAGCCCAATAGAAATCGGTCTAAAACCTTGTCCTGAATTTTAGTGGTTAGGGTGCCCTCTATCGTACAAAATGCTGATTGGCAGGTTAGATGGCTTCTCTTGAGTAAGATCAACTTTGTTTTTCTCTGACCTTTTCGCGTTTTGTCAGTATCCAATCAGAATTCGTTGGAGGCAAAAAAGACCCGCCCGTACCACCCCATTCAGCCAATCGACTTTCAGTACAGTGAGAAATGGGAGGAGCTATTTTCAGAAATTCTAAGGTGTTGTCATCCGCTTTCTTGGGTTTGGTGTTCAACGTTGGATAGATAATATTGACAATGCGGCTCTAACAGCATTACTATTCCTTGGTTTCTGTAGGTGGTGGAGGGGTGTATTATCTATTTCTCTGATACAACGTCAAAGAGAGATAGCTAAGTCACCCATAAGTCCGAGAAAACTCCACTTTGAACAGAAAGCTAACCTGTTAGCTATGGAGGAGAGGAAGGAAGAGGGAGAAGCTGAAATCCAAGAACACGGCCCCGAGCACTGGTTCTCAAAATGGGAACGGCAGTGCCTGGCAGAAGCTGAACAGGACAATCCTAATGAAGAGGAAAGGGAGCAAAGTCAACAGAAACTGTGGCACCTCTTTCAGAACTCTGCTACCGCCGTCGCACAGCTTTACAAAGGTGGGCTTCACACTTACCGAAGTTCTGCTTTGGAGCTAATGCTAATCTAAGCTAATCCTAACGGTGTCGTTTGGCTGATAGACACAAAGGCTGCTCTTAATACTAATCGCGGATTCAAATCAATTTGAACATAACATGCTTTCATTGTTGTTTTGTAGTAATGTGTTAGGTTGTTTCCCTAAATGAAGTTTAACCGTCAATATTCTGTGGTAATGTTCTCAATATCGTGACCCTGAGGATGACTGAACAGCTGCTAGCGGCTGCTAGCCGCTGCTAGCCGCTAACAGCCGGTCACCGTGTCAGACAGTCAGACAGCCTCGAGAAAATGTGGATCACAGTGGGAGAGCTCCTAAGAGTAACGATTCTAATCCGATTACGTTTTATTTAAAAACAACGTTTAACTTAGAATTTCTAAGACGTTCGGTCTCTCAGTTCGGACAAATGTTTTAGTCTTCGCGTCAAGTTATCTAGATTGTCAAAATGGCGATACTCAGGGAGGGTGTTGAAAACAACAGCTGTGTTGACGCGCAAATGCTGAGAAAATTGTTGCAGGTTAGGCGGTGGATATTTGTCAGTTGTGACAGAGAGAGGGATTATTCTAAGCGACTAACATGCAAACCTCCAAACAGTGCAATCAGGTTGTCTAATGACTCCCTTGTTATTCATTGCTACCACAAAATGGCGAAGGGATTAACATAAATGTTTCCGTATTTAAGTTTATGTTCATGTGAAAGTTGTACTTCTGTCTGAATTAACTGTCAGGTTTCCCGCACAAGTGACAAATAAAGGAATGATTGAAGTAGGTAGCTTAGTATAATTTTCAGAGTAGTATGATTTGAAAGAGTATTAAAAATGCTCATATCAAGATTGTGGGTTTAGATAAAAAATAAAGACATCAACATAATTTTAAACAAAAGTTTCTGCAGTAATTTATGTCCCTGAATTAAACAGATTAAAAGCTATGGTCAAAGATATAATATTCACCACAAAAGTCAAGTTATATATTTTTATGAAACTTAGTTTAATTCTGTGAATGACTCTAGAAAAAGCAAAATAAATGGATGTAAAAACAATTTCTTACCCAGATGTGATGAGAATTTCTCACTTAAAATGTGGAAAAGCCGATTACTGTCATGTTACCTGTTACAGCCAAACTAAGAAATCATAATACATAAATAGAAAAAGAAATATGTGACTATGCATTTACATTACAATATTTCTAACAAATATTTTCTATTTCTTTGAAAATAAGTTTTCTATAAGAATGTTGACTACAACCCCACTTTTTCATCACCTATTTGAGATGTATGAATGTGTTGTGATTAGAAAAGTATCAAATTAATAACATTTGTCTAGAAGAGCATAAAAATATTACATACCAGACCTTTTTTTTAAACAAGTCTGTCCACTTTCTGATAAATGAAACATGGTTTTAATTGCCCAAAATCTTATGAAAATCTCAGTTGTCCCAAACTAGACTGCAATCTAGACAAAACAAAATTCTGTTTATTAATAATTGTCAAAACTTTATCCCACAATAAAAGTTGAAAAGCCCTTAATTCCAAATCCAAAAATCTAAAACGCAGTGAGCTGAACATCACGTTGATTTGACAAGTTTTTTATGTACCTATTTACATTTACTTATTTTTTTTATCTCTTCCAAAATTGATTTGATCCTTTTGATTATTTTGTATTGAGCAGATCTTCTGGATGAAGTGTTCAACACAACATCTAATTGCACTTTTCTGTAACATTGTTTTAAGCTTCCCATTTGACTCCTGCATTATTATATTACGTCTTGATTTTTATGGTACAAGATGTTTCACACGTAGAATTTGAGTTTAAAAATCAGATGAAACTGATTAAAGTGTGTACATATTTTGTTTATTCATCTCATTGAATAAACAAGGAAATTTTATGTGCATAGCACATTTCACCAGCAGGGCAATTCAGTGTTCGCCAAACAAAAACGATATGGAGGTGCAGTGGTGCTTAGCGGTGGCTCTTAATTTTGCATCGTTGTTGACATACTCCTTGTCAAGTGGTGAAGTCAATTGAAGCTTGTTATCTTTTGTTGTGACTACACATGGTGGAAGAACTTTTCAGTTTAAGTTATGGACTTCTATTGAGGGTGAGGGGCTTCCTGAGGCAGATGAGTTCTTTTTACACCTGAAAACATGGGCCAGAAAAGTTTGAAATTAATTGTAACATCAGTCCTGTACAAGAATGACATCAGAATTCTGGGAAGTTGTACACAATATGTTTGGGAAGTAGATATTTAATTGATGTCATATAATAGTACTCAAATAATTTTTAATATTTTAATGGTAAAACCATACCTCTCTGGGACATCATCTGTTAAAGGAGCAGTATTATGTAAAATTGACTTTTTTGGGCTTTACATAATTCATTCAGTTGTGCAAAACACTTGGGTGAACCTAGCCCCGCCTTTAAGACGCAGCCCTCCCTCGCAACTCCATTACTGATCTCCTTCAGACAGCAGCAACTGGCAAACACCTGGTGGATCTGCTGAACCCATTATAGGAGCTACTTCTCTGTGTAACTCTGGTATAAAGGTTGCTAAAGTGTTAATAAAGGAGCCATGTCGTGATGACTACCTGAAGGCAGAGTTTCAGAAAGAGCAGGAGTTTTTAAAGAGACAGAGGACCAATTTCACTCCATTCTTCTTCAAGAGTAATTTTTTGTTGACATTTCAGGAATTTATATCAGAAAATGGGTCTTTGTTTTTTGAATGTTGATCTTCAGAACCCTTGGTTATTTTGAAAGAAGTACAAGCAATAAGTCAGTGACTTGAATTGAACCTCAAGCCAATCATGCTTCTATATTTTCATGTTGTTTCTCAGGGCAGTTGGATTTATACTTTCCCTAGATGATAATTGTAATAACTGGATTTGAAGGAAGGTGAAAAGAAAAATCAGCATAAGATGCTGCCACTTGATGACTCTTTTGAAATGTTCTTTACAGATCGTGTGTGCCAGCAGCAAGGTCTGTCCCTCTGGGTGCCCTTCCAGAATGCAGCCACAGCTGTCACTAACCTGTACAAAGGCAAGTAACGAATGTCTTCTTTTTTAAATTGCCCCATCTTGTGTATCGTACCCAGATTTAATAAAAGCAGTAACCGTTTTGTTCCATTAGAGAGTGTGGAGGCCCACCAGCGGAGCTACGACCTGGGTGTTCATTTAGGTCACCAGCGCAGGAATAAGGAGGTGATTGCATGGGTTAAAAAGCGACGAAGAACTATTAGACGAGAAGATCTCATCAGCTTCCTCTGTGGTAAAGTTCCACCTCCGCGGACAGCTCGCGCACCGCCTATTGTTGCTATGGTGTCTGCAAGTCGGCCATCACCGCCAGAGACAGACAGCTCTGTGGAAGCAGATCTGCAGCCTTTCAGAGAGGCTATAGCCCTGCATGGTGAGCGAAAATGTCACGCTCAGTGGGAAACTGTTGCAGTATGACGTCATGTAGAGTTCCGTCTGACATTGTTGTATATATTTATTTTTCCAGGTCTGAGTGGTGCTATGGCTAGCATTTCTGTGCGCTCCGGTCCTCCAGGTTCCCCGACACACCCTGCTCAGTCTCTCAGTCGACGTAGGAATGGTCTCCACGACATGGACCTGAACACCTTCATAGCTGAGGAGATGGCGCTTCATTTAGATTCTGCCGCCACTCGTAAACGAGGCTCTGCACCCCACAGTGACGTCATCACAGACTCACCCACTCATAAACGGAACAGAATGCTGTGAACTCAACGTCAAATCCTCAGCTGTCCTCTCCTTGGTGGCCGGTCGGACAGACGATGAGGACTGATGCCTTGGCTGACCATCAAACTCTTCCTCTTTAGTTGCAATGTTACGAATAAAGAAAAGCTTGGATATTATCAGCCTGCATATTTATCTCCTTCCTTATTTTTCCACCCCATTTTCTTTTTTTGTAAGAAATGTCACTCATTCTCTCCATTGTAAAGTTCATTTTATGATTTGTTTTGCCCTCAGTATTTGATACAAGCACTCATTGCTCTTTATATCCTTAAAGTGCAGAATGTTGTATTTGAATATTTCTCATTGTGCTTATTTTTTTCTCCAAATCAGATGAACCCAATTTATGCCTTCTATTTTCAGCTTGCATCCAACCTCTTCCTGATTCATGCTCTTTTCTGCAGTACAGGTCAGCACCGGGGGTCTTCAGGAGTCTGAACTGCTGCTGCTGTTTGGCTTGACTTGAAAAGGCCACATAGATTTTACTCTGCTGCTGTTTTGTGTTAGCCTATTTGACAGCAGAACTGCCACTCTTACTGTATCGTATGTGTCTCTGCCTTTAAGAAAGCTGCTAGAGTATCTGGTTGTGGTTCAACAGTGAGCGTGTGTGCGCACTTGTTTCCTCCGTTATTGGCAACACCCTACTGTTTACTCTTCATTTACTTACTGAAACAAGGGGTTATTGCAGCACATCTGTTGAATTCACACAAACCAGTGGGCTGATGGGATTGATGTGTTCTTAACAAAACATTCTTTGACAAAATCCCCTCAGTCTGTGTTATTAGCAGTTCTACACATTAACTGCACTACCATCCATCAACAGAAACGGCCATTTAGAGTTTCTAATTCCATATGGATGCATCTTGGTTCTTGTTGCATTACAGACAGTAACAGTGGTCAAGACTTGCATTTGACCTGCTTAATGTTTACACTTAACCCATAGATAGATCATAGTATTGTCATTATTTTTTGTTCCTTAATTTTCATGATGTGCAACACTTTCACACTCGTGATTTCAGCTTTAAACCTAGAAGGGGCCGGTGGCTGTGAGATTATATTTTGTTTAGCCAGCTCATGGAATAATGGGTGTGTTAGTTTGGCAAAAACGCTTGTTTTTTGCTGATTTCACACGCTGTTTTGTGATACAATCTTGTGTAAGCATGTAAATATGTAGGTGCAGCTATGTGGTACATATTGTAAAAAGAAGTGCTAATCCATTGGGAAGTCCTTGTACAATGATTCTAAAATTAAAGAGAATACAAATATTTTTGCTAGTCTATTTTATTTATTTGTTTTGTTTGTGCAAGATAAACTTTGAAATTAATTTCTTGATCTTTTCTCAGAAAATGCACAAGGAGAAACTGGCTACAAAAGTGATTGCAGCTTTTCATTAATTACAGAAGTTTTTAAGGTAATAACTTTATAAACGTGGCTACTTTATTTTCTGGTTACTCTAAGCAAGAACGTTTAAATAAATTTGATCGCTACAGAGTTGTACAAAAGAAGCTGTAAACTGTAGTTCAGCTTTTTAACACATGATGGCGACACATGCTTTATTGTAGGAAGGCAAGTATATCTGCCTTCCAGTTACCATTTATATACATGGTAACTGGTGTTTACTGCTGTATGAAAGTCCCAGGCCTCAGACGTTTTTAAAAATGTTGCTTCAGAGATGGAAATTCTAATGAAGTTAAAGTGTTTAAAGTTTCAGTTTTTTAATTCTTTTTTTTTTTTTTTTTTTTTTCAATTTAATTTTTGTCTCATGTTCCTTTTTATGATGCTTTGTATTTTTTCAGTTGTTAAAGAGTTTCCTATGACTCATTTTGGGCATAAAAGCACACTCAAACAATAGAACTTTATATTTTCACAGCTGACAGATTTAAACAAAGCAAAAATTCCATTGTTTCTTTAGACACATTCTTAGTAGCAATGTGTATCGAAAATAACTGTTTCTTTAGTCGAATCTACAATTATTTTTGGCACATGCAGTGTTGCACCAACGTAATAATTTCCAGAAAGCTAGCAAAAAAACATGAATAAATGAAATGCTTGATTTCTTGCCATTATATTTTTTCATTAATGTAATTTTCAGATATACTCTCTCCAGACAGTTTTCTAATGTCCATTTCAATTACTTTACATAATAATGTTAAGATATGGCAACTTTTCTGTCATTCGTTCCAGTATTATCAATCCCTCACCCACAAAAAAATACAACAAAAACCTTTTTCTGCCTGTCAAATTATGTTTATTATAAAATCTACATATTTAAATAGGTAAAGAATGTTAACCACAACTTAAAAGGGAAAAATAAAATGGGTTCTTTAGGTTGTCTATCGTACCAAGACACCACTTTATTTGTTTTATGCTCCTTTTTTTATGGGTCAATACAATTCCCATTATTATACAGTTTCACACGAAAAGAAGTTGAATTAAATATAACCAAAAGTTACTTAAGGCTAAATTCTTCACCTAAAATTTTGTTCAAAGTACACAAAAAACTAAATAAAGATTTCTGTATATCAGGCACATACCTGATATAAAGGTACATGCCTGTATATCATCTACCTACCTGGTTTCATCAAAGATTTAAAAAAAAAAAATTCATGAGATATTTATTTACTACTTGTTTTATTTTTTTTATTTCTTTCCTAACTACACCATACAGTGTGTTGGGATTTTATTTTCTCAGTTTGTAATTAGCTCAATAAGTTGTATTTTCATTCTCTTACCTGCCAAATGCATAAACTGGGATTATTTTTACACGTGTTGGCAAATCGAAAGAACAGAAAAATTATGCAAGTGTGAAATACTATGAGATATTAATTTGTACTACAGAAAAATTTTTTTTTTGAATGCTGTTGTGAAGAAAAGAAAAACTACTACCAAGCACTGTCAGGTGAAATCACTCAATCAGGTTTATTCATATATTGTGCACAATACAGAGAGCTTGTAGGACAATCAATAATGAAGAAGTTCTGGGTCAAAAGCTCTGCCAGTCTGTCTCTCCAAAACATGGGAGAGACGGTATGGTTCCCTTGCTGCTGCAGCAAAACAACTCCCAACCTTGTGTGTGTAGCCCAAACAGGTTCTTTTGGTGAGAGTTCACAAGCAATTAATATAATATGATCAGCAGATGTTAACTTACAGTAATTTTCCACCACAATGCTCTAACAGCAATGTTCACTTGATGCCATTTGATATTACCCCATTCAGTGACTTGCAACTGACATAGTGATAACACAGCTGATGAGTAAATAGAGGTAGTACATGCTTACATCACATAGAAAGAGACATCAGTGAACACAGAAAAAGAGTAATTGAGCCATTACTCCTCCTGAGGTATCCCCAGCCATTCACAGGCTAGGACCTGTGGTTTGAGAGACCATTGGGTGATGTTCCTCTTGGACTTACATCAGCGGAGAAGTAGATAATATCTTTACTGTTGTTATTGTTGTGGGCTTTTGGCTGTCCAGTCCACATGTATGTTGTGGAGCAGGGGAAAGTGTACTTTGGTGCGTCCTGAGGCATTTTGTAGTGTTGCTATGGTAGCATTGGGTACATGCACAGCTTTTAAATAGTCTCTGATTCCTACGTAACCAAAACAAGAGCCATGTCCACATTCTTAAGACAAACCTGAGTTTGTTTCCTATGAGGAAACAAACCTTTCTTCCAATTTCATCAATGATGTTCATTGACTGAATCTCAGGTTGTAGACATGGAGAGGACAATTTATATTATAGGAAAGTTCTGTTCAGTAAAAAGATGAATTGCCAAGTCTCAAGTGCAGAAGTTCTTGAGACTTGGCATCATTAAGTCTTGTTGACATGTGTTGGCAGAATGAAATTGGTAGTTGGACTGACCCCTTGCTCAGGCGGCTATTACTGACAAGAAAGAACTTAACTGAAAGGCAAAGCTCTTGATTTATAGTTACTGACAGTTTTGTCAGTTACTCGTGTAAGCATATTCCCTGTGTGAAAGAAACAAGAGGTGGATCATTGGCATGTCAGAATCCTACATGGTAGTTGTAGTTTGTTGTGATGATCAATCATTGCTTCAGGAATGTAGTTTGCCAATATCTAACACCAGCTGTCACAGTTTCTGTCTGCAGAGAGTCAAACTACTGGTGCATCAGGGAATCTAATGAACAGTACCACAGTACTATTTCACTCTGGTGAAATTTCCAACTTTTAAAAGTTTATGGTCAATAAAATTAAGCTTTCATTGCTTTGCTCAAAGTAAAGGTTGGAGTGAATGTAGTTCACTTCCAATGCCGGCCTTACATTTATTTTATTCCTGGTGCTAAATATTCTTGAACCATACATCCTCTCACTCTCTATGACTCTGACAAGCCAATGGATATCAGCTAGAGCTCGATCCTCAGGAATGATGACTGTTAAAGAATGTTAGGACTACGTTAAGGACTGATCCAGGCAACTTACCAAGGAGCCATGTTTGGGGGCAGCATATGTTAGTCTTTAGGATTAGTCTTTAGTCATGTGTAAGCTTCATAATGTTAAAGAAAAATTTACTTATTATTATTGTTTTTATAAACAATTAATATATATAGGCCAGCTGATAATAGCCTGTGCCTAGAATAATAAAATTAGATGGACCCCCACCTATGGCATTCCGTAACAAAAAGAAATAAAAGATTATTGATTATTTACCATCTAATGATATTCAATACTGCATTTTGTTTCTCCTTTATTCTTCTCATCACCTTGTGCTCCTTATATTTACAGATTTTTGAGTTTTTAAGCCTTAGAAAAAGGTGTTAGATAACATTCCAGCTAGATTACTAAAAGTGACACAAATAATATAATGTTTCAACTTATTTTAAAAGGCCTCAATTTATTTCAAAACTAAATCATTCTATTTGGAAATTTAATTAGAATTAAATTATTTTCAGTTACTGGTAATTGTTTCTGTTTTTTCATTTTATAGTCATATTATAAAGACATATTTGGTTGTTAAATCAAAACTACTATAGAGATGGTAATTGGTCGGCAAACGAATTGCTATGCAAGTTAACCAATAATATGTCAGGGTTTCTTCACTCTGACACTGTATTAATAATAAAAGAAATTAAAAATGACCTAAAATAGATAATGATAAGTATTTGTATGCTTAACAAAATATTCTCAGGGTAAAAAATTCAAGTAACACATGGAAAGTTTACTATGATTAGTATTTTCTGCAGCTTGGTGCAGTATTTTGATTGGTTGTGATTGGATGTTATTGTGTGAGATGTAAACACACACCGCACACTGTTCTTTGTTTACAATCAGTGTTGGTGTGTTGCGTGGCACAGTGATTAGCGGCCAGCAGACATACGGAGGCCACAGACCTTGACTTGAGGTCTGAGTCCCCTCCTTAGTTCGTCTGCCTCAAGTCTTTTCCCCCTTCTTTCTGCTGACCTTCAGTCAGATTACTGTAAAATAAAGGCCATTAGTGCCAAAAAATGTTGTTTAAAGAAAAAGATATGCATATTTACTTCAGTCTTATTGGACACTCAATGTGAAACTCTAAAATCATAACACTAGGTGAATTATTTTGTGGGTTTATGTGAGCACCCTCGAGCCAAGAAAATGGCTTGAATTCTTGACTCCTTTCTTGGTATGGCATTCTCCAAAGGTGAGGCCTCATAGAGGATTCAAATAGTACAGGTGAAACTGCTCTGCAAGAAAACTTTCCAAGTTGCCCAGTTTGAGTGAAAGGTGACACACAGTTTCACGATAAGGTAAAACTTTAGAGGTGTATGACCAGACAGGAGTCCAACACACAGGGGCGTGGAAGGTGCCCCCAGTTCAATGCTTCAACTATAACTCTGTCTTTGCAGTCATGGTTAGCGGTGTATGAAAAAAAAAACTTTTTAAAAATAAACAAACAAGCCAGATGACGCTATAATTTTTTCGGCCAAGAGAGAAAAAGAAATATTTTCCCGTTTCATAGTCAGCCTTTGGAGATTTTTGATAACACATCTCTGATCTGATAGCACCTGCAATGCACACATTTTAAAAGCCCCACTCTTCAAACCTAACTGGTTTGACACTAAATCACAAAGAGCTACCAGCAGGAACTTCAGTCAAGAAGCAAGTGCAACACACTCAAAATGTCAGAGTAAAGAACTTTCAGGTCAACAGCCACACTTGACTCCACAAATTTTGGGTTCACCAAAGTAAAATACTCAGTTTGGTCTGCCCGTCCATCACCATATAGTCGAATCAAGAGCAGCAACATCGTACAAAAGTATTTGCTCTGTCTTTCGGCTACTAACACTGAACAGTTGTTTTCTCTTTTGGTTTCAGACTCTAAAGGCTCCGGTTTGATGGAACGATTGAAGAGAAAAAGAGCTGACCACAAGCTGCTTCACACTTCAAAAGAAGCGCTGCGTTTTTAAGCGCATGCATGTGTGTGAGGGAGGGAGAATGTGGGATAGAGTGAAAGATAGAAGAAGACATGATGAGAAGCAACAAGTGTCTGAATGTTCCAGAAAACCCCTCGAAGATGGCCATCTGGACTGCATTCACACACACTCACAAACACAGAGACATATAGGTGTCTCCACGGACGCCGTCTGGTCTGAGGGACAGAGTTAATGGTGCAGCTTGTGAACCATTGCATACAACATATTTGTATTTCTGTTCTATTAGGACCTTGCCATTTGCTTTCATTCATTCAAAATATGCTCTTTTGTGTCTAACCCTGGAAATGATCAATACATGTAGTGATGGGAATTATTTTCCCCTTGAAAAGTTATTCTGTTTCTATCATTTTGTTAAAGTTTTAGATCAAATAAATTTTAATAAACAAGATTACCTTGAAAAACAAAAAGCAGTTTACAAATGATTCTAGACTTAATGGTTTGTGCCACCAATGGCAGCAATAACTGCAGTAACACCGACACTAATTGTTTTACATTGTTGTGTTTAGAGGAGCAATTGTCCGAGGCTATGAGGAATTATTTATTATTGGACCACAACACTAAACTCTACTTGGTTCTGTTCTGAATATTCCACCGACATTTTCTGTTCTGTCTTTTTGGCTAACAATAACATGGAAAATAAAATTAGATGTTGCAGCTCCTCGTTTTATTTACTCTTCCTCTGAACTTGTAATAGTCGGTCCTCTCTGCCGTCATCACTGTGTCTACTAAACTGTAGCAAACCATGTATATGACAAAACATCAGGATGCATAGTGCAGCAGGATCTTATCTTTAAGGTCTTGTGGATCTTATGGACCTTTAAGGGTGTCTGTGAAAAAAACAGTTCCACAACCATGTGACCATTCATTGACAGTTTGACTTAGTTGGATCATGCTGGGCCATTTAGAAATCCTCCTTGGTTTGCTGATGGACTCTTGCTGTAATTTTGGTGTGCCAGCCATTGGTTCACCACTGTTCCATGATTTATTTATTTTTTTTTGAATTTGTCAAAAACTGCATTTTTTATTATTTCTAGTTTGCTTGGTTAGATATTAATTTGTTTTGACATTTAGGTGCAGCAAAAAAGAAGAAAACAGCAGAAATTCTACAGTGTAAAAACTTTGCCATAGTTTGCCCCCCACACATATAGTTTGGGGTCAATCATAGATTTTGGGGTCAAAGCTATGTTGTACCTCTCCATGCCATTCTCCATAATCCCTCAGTCTTAATTATACTAAGAGAGGTCCTAATGAGGCAACATAAACAAGTAAAAACAAAAACACCAGACACATGCATAATATGTCTTTCTATCTTCGTTGGACTTTGCATTGACTTCCATTCATTATTCATTGATTTCTAGAACCTAATGCTGACCCTAACAAAAACCTAACCCATACGAGTACATGCTTAACCCTAAACCTAAACTAAACTTAATTCACACCTTAGTTCACTCAAAAACAGCTCTTCTTCTTCTGGGACCTGGGATTTTTGCCCCACAAGAAAAAAATGGGTCCTCACCCACAGTGAAGAGTATTAGAAAATGGACATTTTAATGTGAGAACCCCCTTCCTCCTACACACATGCACACACAAATGTGTATTCCATCATTAAAATTGTGAGTCTGTATGGGTTTGACCGTCAGAGAGTCTTCAGTGCCGTTCAGCTGCCATTTTCAGTGATGCACTTCTTAACTCCGATGTGCATGTGTGTCCACAAAAACGGCTTAAACACAATGGGCAATGGTAATTGCTGCAGCAGCCTGTGCTAATTGATTGAGGACAGCATGCTTATGTACTCACATGCAGATTAACACATTAGCACATTAGCACATGCACGTACACAGAGGCCAATCAGACTTCCTAATGGTGTGTCCCTGGAGAGAGAATTAGACAGGGACAGAGCAGTTAGAGATCAGGGGAGGAGATGGAGGATGAAGAGGTGCTGGAATAAAGAGGAAGAGAGGTGAAATGCTCTCTGGAGAACGGTGCCGGTTAGGGCTCTGAGTTTGGTGCACACATATGGTAGGTGAGCGTTGCGTAGCATGCAAAAAAACAAGGTCTGAGGGATTGTCTCTCATTTTTAGGTCTGATGTGTTTTCTCGACTGTTCATCCTCCTCGGAAAGAGCTCTCCATCTCCTTTCTCACAAACACACACAGCAGATTCTCGGAGCTCTCTGTGCACCATCATGTCCCCATCTTTCACCAAAAAAATAAAAAATAAAAAATACTCACAAGCTGATCACCATAGCAACACGTTATGTTTCTTTCAGCACTATTTATCCCACCCAGAGAGGAGGGGTTGTGTGAGTAGTGTAGATGGAGACGGGAAGCAGAGGTGGTGTGTGATGAGGGGGTTGTGATGCAATTCCTCCCCCTCCCCTAAAAAAAGATTCAAATGGTCATAGCATGAGAGGTGGCCTGCAGCTCACGTTGATAACCACAAGGCGTCAGCAGTGCTTAGTATAAACCAATCACAAGCTGCACAAATATGACGAGCTGTACCCCTCTGCAACTAAACACCGCACCAGCTTATCCCCTTTCTCTTTAGAAGGTGTGCAAGCCAAAGAGTTTGTCAGTTTTTGCTAGCATCAATTTTTGTCACTGGACATCCAGACATCCAGTCCAGTGACATCCAGTCCAGTGACAACCCATGGACAGGATGTGAAAGGTTCAAAAGAGGCATCTTCCAAAGCAATGTCAACCAGTGGGATGCTGGGTACACTTTAAAGGATGTAGGAAAAACTGATTGAAGGGGGTAAAAAATAAAATTAATGGTAGAACAGAAAAAGAGCAGGAATAATTGCAAGAGTCCCCCTTCCCCCAAGCATCAGGATTAGATACTGTGCTGTTGGCTGCACATGAGTTTGGGCTTGATCCTGTATGCTTGTGCACAGTATGTAATACAGTTACTGTATATGTGTGCTTTTTGGAGGGTGCTCTGAAAGCAGGTTAAGTGAGGAGTGAGTGGAAAAATGAGAGAAGTGAAGGAAGAGTAGGGAATGGGATGAAAGGATGTAGGTGAGACTAGGAAGAGGGAAGGGGCTAAATCCTCTGAGCTTTAGGGACAGAGCAAGGAGAAGCACCAAGAGGCTAATAATGTGGGGAAGGGGAAATGTAGTGGAGAAAAACAGAAAGGTGCTGTTGGCTGTGTAGGAGACATGCTGATAGCAAGGACAGCAAAAAGTCAAAGTGGAGCTGAGGAGTCAAACAAGAGCGACTGCTATCTGTTAGTCTGAAAACTCCGTCAAAACTCTTCAACTTTATTCTCCCTCACTCCACACACACCTACACACTCGGACTTGCACACAGACTTTCACAGTCCTACTTGACCCTCTCTTCTGCACTGCTTTGTTTGTCGATTATTCTCCAGCTGAAGTGAGTTTTAGTTTTGGCACATTATAAAATTTTCAGGAGTCTTTACCTGGCGTGACGCTGTGAACTATTAGGTTTTAACAGTGGCTGACCTGTACAGTAGCGCTCTGAGTTTGCTCTGAGTCATATGTAGCCTCTGCACTCCACTTTACCGAACACACAAAGTTGTTGTTTTCAATTTGTCAAAGCAATATGAAAGTATAAATCTGACATTCCCTTCCGTCATATTTCCATTGTGTTTTTTTAGAAATTGGAAAAATTAAACATAGAGTGTGAATTTATTGATTTTTTCATAATTGGTAAAGATAATTAAACACATTTATCATGGCTACAGGTGCTGCCTGACAGGATTTACCTATTTAACTATTCTCTCTTTTTTTCTTCTTTGAGAAGAAGTATTTTTCATATTTTGTTCATTACTTTGCTTTATTCCGTTTTTTTAGTGTCAAAAGTGTCAGTGTTTTACAAAATGTTTTGTGTGAAAATTCTTCATGTCCACAAAAGATGAATTTGATGAAAATTCAACTTTCATCCATACACACATCCAGGTCATGTCTGGAAACTGGTTAATGAACTTGGGTGGTGCACAGACACAGAAATGAATGAACTCCAGCAGAATTGACTTCCAATCATTTTTCATTCATTTCTATAACCAAACCCTGACTTTACCCTAAACCTAGCCATTACTAGTACATGCCTAACTCTAATCTTAACCATATACTAAACGCAATTCACAACTTAGTCCTAAACCTAACCCCTAACTCATGTGAGGAGGCCTCAGTCTGATGACCTTTGTCGCATGTCTTCCCCCTCTCTCACAACCTACTTTTCTGTCTGACCATTCTCAAATAAAGGTCAGTAGAGTCACAAAAAGACCTTTATAAAAAACGTGATGTTAATACAGTGGGCTTATAAAGGCAGGCGAATGTAGTGCATAAATTAAATACAAATAAAATAACTGAACTAAAAGAATGACAGTCACAAAGATATGTGTCCTATCCCCTTTGTTTCTTGTGTATGTGTGTGTGGGTGTGTGTGTATATTGTTTTGTATTTGATACAGTGTAAGAACAATTTTCTTAACAAATACTGCATTCCAGGGAACCTCTGTTCCTTATGGGTCCCAAAGCCCAGCCCCATAAGAAGAGGTGATGTTTTTGAGTTGTGTGCTCGACCCCGCTCCACTGCCCAACCCGACACCACATTCTTAATTTAAAGATATAAGTATGGCACTCGTCCACTCTTTGAAGCTTCAATGATACAGCTATTCTGGAAAGGTTATCTACAGTATTTAGAAGTGTTTTAAAGGGAATATCTGACCATTTTTCTTGGAGAACATGTGTGAGGGCACAAATGTTCTCACAAATGTTCTGATGTTTGTTGAGAAGATCGGACTATCAGTCTTTGAAGACTTTGCTTTATCCTCTGGCAGGCAGGCAGTCATGGTGGAACAGAAAGAGGTCAATTACAAACTTTTCCAACGCAAACCAGGGCATGAAATTGACCAAAATGTCTTGATAAGCTGCAGTGTTAAATGTTCATTCCATTGGGAGAAAGGGAACAAGCCCAAGATATGAACAACTCCGCAATTCTCTCTCCACCAAACTTGACACAATACAGCTAGGCAAATGTTCTGGCAAATGCCAAATACAGTCTTATTCACTGGATTTCAAGACAGAGAGGATGATTTGTCTCCAGAGAACAAGTCATCAGTGCGTCAGTCCACTGGCACTTGGTGGTGTGAGGTTGGATGCAGCTGATCTGCCATGGAAAAATGTGTCATTAGTATCTCTATGTACTGTTCTTGAGCTAATCTGAAGGTCACTCGACACTTGCATGTCTGTAGCCACTAACTGAAGAACACTACACACCTCAACATCTGCTGCCTCTGCGCTGCGACTACGGCTGAGTTGCTGTTGTACTTTGTTGTGATATCACTAACAGCTGCCAGGCTAATATTTATTGAAGGAAATATCCTATCATGATCTTATACTGGAAGTGATTGGAACAACAAATTTTAATGATTTGGACGGGTAGCAGAAAACTCTTAGTAATTCAGTAATATTTAATAAGAATACGTTAAACCAAAACGATAAGCCGCCTTGCATAGACAATAAATAAACCACTATAAACTTTAGGACAGTATTTGTTTTCACAGAGTTGCAATATTTATTTACTTGTTGATACTAATTAAATATGTATTTATTTAGTGATACCCCCTGTAGTCACACTTTAAGACTTTCTCAAGGTGCCTCTGTTTTTGCCTTGATTCATACAAGTAATACATTTCACCTGACTTTTCTTAAATTTCATTAGCAATTTGTTAAAATGTATAGTTTCTCAAGCCACTGACTGCTGATAACAAGAATAAGAGAAGAGTAAATGGGAACTTTAAAGCTGATAAACCTTATACAATCTGCTGCTGTGATGTGGATAACCAACTAGAGACCCCTCCTCTAGTTGAATGTGTAGAAAACGGTCCATTGGTGCACTGGTGTCCATTGGTGTAGTTTTCCACCAGAGGCAAAATGACTCCATTTAAAAGACAGTTCAGATTTTCGTAGAATGTCCCATGAATTTATCTTTAATAGCAGTTTTTTCTTCTAAAAAATTCTGACTTTTTAGAAGAACCAAGTTCCTCACAGGTTGGAAGGCCGTTTCAGTAGTTTTCCACTAATTCCTGAGTTTTCTTGGTTTTTACCATTGTAGGAATCTATATGGCTCAATCCCTCCATCCCCATATAAAGCAACTAAAAAATAGTGATCTTAGGAATTTCTAGATTTTAATCTAAAACAATTTACCTCCTGGCACTAATAAAGTATCGAAATATTCTTTAGCTCATTACAATCTCCACAAGTCAGATGATCTTTTAATACAAAGTTGCTGAACCCTATGCAGTGCGCTGCAGAGATCTGAGCTTCCAGATGAATTAAACAGTCAAACACACAGTTCAAGTTAGCAATAATATTCTAAATCTACGGAAGAGGATTAGGGACACCGAAAAAAAATAAAATAAAATTCTGACTTTAAAGTCAGAATTCTGACATTAAAGTCAAAATTCTGAGATTAAAGTCAGAATTCTGACTCTTTTTTTTTTCCGGTGGCCCTAATCCTCTTCTGTATAGATCTGATCAGAAACACAGAATCAATTATAGAGTCAACATTCTTTCTAGTTTGGTCAGTGTGCTGTATGACAACTTCTCAAACAGAACTAATTATTTACCTCCTTCAGTCACAGACAGACATGAGACAATAATTACTTAAATATGTCTCAATACAGGCTTCTGTTGTTGTGGGTTTGTCAAAATTTAATAAGTTTTTAATGAGTATTTTTTATTTTTTTTTATTGCTCCACTACCCTCAAAGAATAAATTATTGATGCAGCAGCCCAAGAATCACCTGGTGAACATGAATGCGCAATAGGGCTGTCCAGCTGGCATGGGAGGTATGTTAAGCTGATTTGAAATGAGGAGGATTCAGGAGTGGTGTGAGCTGAAAAGGTCCTGTTAAGAGGGACCCTTGGGACATGCTCTGGGAAGCCTCAAAGGAATACTAAGAAATTCTTTTGGTAACTCAAACAGAGAAGCAAAATGTTCAGGTACAGGTATACACACATCTTAAACCAGATTACTGACTGGAGGAGAGGATGGTAGAAATTTTACAGAGATTTCATGGCTGCACGTTATATAAACTTGGAGGTACTACTTAGATATTCATGAAGCTCTGTTTGTCTCAGTGGTGGGCAGAAGGTAAGTTTATTATCAGAGGGAGCACTTTTACCTGAAGCTTACCGTGAAATACAGATTAGACAGCTCGCTGGGAATCAAAATGAATTTTTTGTTTGGAACTACAAACTATATATATATATATATATATATATATTTTTTTTTTAGAAAAAATAAATCAAACACAGCTTCAACTGAGATTTCAATACCGACTCAAAATTTTGCCCAAATATTCAGACTTTAGCAAATGTTTACACAAGGTTTAGAGGGATTTCTGCCTTCTAGATGAACATGCGTGTTTATCTAAAGAAGAAAAAAATTCTGTCTTTCAATGAGACGAGACCTTACCTTCACCCAGAGCCAATATGAGGCCTAAGTGTGGAGAACATGAAATATTTTTTTAAAGGAACCAGGGAATATGTTAATCTATACTTTATACCTAACACTGTAGGATCCTGATAATCGCCTTCATTAATCTTCATGTTTTGTGATTTGCATGTTGCACTATTTACAATAATAGCTGTCTGAAAAAGTACTTACATACTATGATATTGTATCAAAATTAGTGTGAACTAGATTAAAATAGTGAATGGAAATTACAGTCAAAAAAAGATTTGTCACTCACTCAAAAATGTTATGTCAAGTGGCTCCACATAACTTTAAGTTATAGTGCTTGATAAACATAAATAAATTGTGTAAATAGTTGCCTTAATTTTTTAAAGTAGATAGGGCAGAATAATTTTATTGGTGTATTTTTTATATTTTCATTTGCAAAAAGGAAATACAAATGCAAATTTAAGAAAGTTTTCCCAGGCTAAAGAGCTTTGGTCGTAACTTTTTCTGGGGGTGGTAAACTTGACCCATCAGTATCTGTTGCAACAATCGACAGTTCCTCTCCAAAACTCACAATATTCTCTCCCCACGCCAAACATCAGAGGAGTTTGGGGAATTTGTTAATCCAGTGTAAATGTATTTTGTGGATTTGTAACAGCTTATCCCTGTTTTCCCTGAGGTGCCCTGTCAGAGGTGCCAGGGTCACAGCTTTGAGCTGTTTACCCTCAGTAAAACTGTGTTCCTTCACCTGGAATCAAATCAACCCAAATCCTATGGGAAGATCTGGAGGAAGTTACAGAAATGCTTCCAAAGTAACAGGGAGAAGTCATCCGTGTCATGTTTGGGTTTAAGTTTCTTGCCCACATGCAGAACACCACAGAAAAACAGAAAATCAGTTAAAGGAAATTTATTTAGAAACAGAGTAATAGTGAGGTGGTGGGTTCCTGGGGTAAATCCGGGAGGCGACGGTTCTCTACGGAACAACGGGAAGAAATGGTGAGTTCAATGTCCGTGGGAAACGGGAGTTGTGATTGGAATAATTCTGTTCTTACTTTAGGGAAAGGTGACCACAGTCAGGGAGTTTGTCTGCGGGTTCCGGATGGTGTTCAGTTGAACTGCACCTGAGTGATCCGGCTTCCAGGCTGAGTGGGATCCAGAGCGAGGAGGGTGCGGTGGAGGGTGGACAGGTAAGTTCTGGCTTGAAGGAGGTGGAGGAGGGGTCCGACTGCCAGCCGGCGGAAACTGGAGAATCCACAAGGCCAGGGTGGAAGTCTTCTCAGGGTAGTGATGTTACGTGATGTGCAGAGGCTTCGAGGCGTGTGTGGAGTAATGGAGGGGGCGTTTCCGTAAAGCGCGTATCGAAGCTTGCTTCATTTAGGGGAGGAGCCGAAAACGATGACGTCCGAAGCCTCGCTGCCCGGCTGTACCACGTGACTGCTTCGGGAAGTGGCTCAGATTTTGGCGCGGGGTTTGACAGCTTTATAAACCCCACAGGCTCCATTCAAAATGTGGGTTGTTGTAGGCGAGTTGCGGTCAGTTGAGAGAGTGGATAGAGTTTTGATAGTTTGGATAGCAGAGTTTGGATAGTGGTTATTTAGTTTGAGACAGTTATTTTGGTGTTTGGAGAGTTTAGGAGAGAGATAGATAGATAGGAGATTTAGGAGCGTGAGGACAGGATAGGAGTAGGATGGAGCCGGCGAGAAAGAGGAGGATTTCCCCTATGTGGGAACATTTCGATTCAATAAGCCCTAACAAGGTAAGGTGAACTGAACATTTGCAGATGCATTAGGTTTGCTTATGAGGAACTGTATTTTTCACTGTTTCTGATTTTCTTTAAAGGTGAGGTGTTTATTGTGCTCCAAGGAGTTGGGGTACAACTTTTATTTATGCACCCCGGCATCATCTGTGCCATGAGAGCATGTCTTTTCAAAGGCTGGAGAAGTAGTGTCAAAAAAGAGAAATCGTTTGAAACCAAAAACTGTGGAGAAATTGTTGTTTCTTAATAAAAATGCATGAAATCATCCAAGTTACACAAGCATTAGCCTATTCACTATCCCCTCCCTAGTTCCACAAGCACTTTCACTGTCCTCTGCCTGATTAAGCCCATGCCATTTTTCTAGAGTCACAGAAAAACATTATTACACAACATGCCATATCACATGACACTACTATTTTGGGAAAAATTACACACAGAGAATACATTCAAACAATATTTTATTATACACATATGTGTATACATAATTTATGTAGACAAATGATTTCGTCCCACACCTTTTGTGAAGTCATTCCCAAGAGCCATAATAGACAAAAATTCAATGCATCACACGTGTTAAGATACAGCTGGCTGTGATTATACACCTGGCCAGTAGGTGGTTTCGTGTGCACATGAAGCTTCAAGAAATGAACCCTTTCTCGAACCAGCTGGCTCAAGTGGTTCAATGCCTCATGAGGCTTCATCTCACCATCACTACTAAATACCCACTATCCAAACTCTGCTATCCAAACTATCAAAACTCTATCCACTCTCTCAACTGACCGCAACTCGCCTACAACAACCCACATTTTGAATGGAGCCTGTGGGGTTTATAAAGCTGTCAAACCCCGCGCCAAAATCTGAGCCACCTCCTGAAGCAGTCACGTGGTACAGCTGGGCAGCGAGGCTTCGGACGTCATCGTTTTCGGCTCCTCCCCTAAATGAAGCAAGCTTCCATACGCGCTTTACGGAAACGCCCCCTCCATTACTCGACACACGCCTCGAAGCCTCGGCACAACACGTAACATCACTAGGTATACCCAAATTAAATCAGCTGCTGTTCTTGAACAAGTTGGAGTACATGCAAAAGCTTGGTCTCTTTATGAAGATAACACGCTAAATCTCTATTTTTTCAGTCAAAAATACTTTAACTGTAAATAGTTTGAAGCTGTAATGGTCTCGCTATGTTGTCTTGTACCAAAACTAGCCATCAGCCAAACTCCTTTCACACGAGTCAGGATTAATTATTTCTTCCTTTATTTCCATGTAGGATGGAGTGAAACTGCCAAAACACAAACAACTCAGGATGAGCTCAAAGCAGCTAACAGAAATGTTTTACATACAGTTAAAAGTACAACATCAATGCTATTTCAATAATGAGCTGCAATGCTACGTAACGGCCTAAGAAATCTTAACAGCCTGGCAATGATGTAGCAAATACTCGTTATCTACAGTATCAATTACAACATAAATTCGATACACAACTTACTTTGTTTCTCATGTTAACATAAACGCTCATTTTGAAGAATAAGCTGCTACTTACAGGCATTGCTTCGAAGAACTCGACCTGGAATTTGCCATTCATGATAAACACGTCTGTACATCTGCTCTACCGCTAGCAAAACAAAACTACTGACTATATAACATAAAAGAAAAACATTTCCCTAAAAGTCCAGTAGATGGCAGCAATGCGCCATGCAAAATAAAACACCCACAGTTTACCGGACAGTAGCTATTACGTTTGTAACACAAACAAAATTTAAAAATGTTGCTTCACCCAGATTTTTCATTTTTATTTCTTATAAATGCACATTGAGTGTTGATATGGACTGGAAAATACAATAAATCTGTAGAATAAAGTCTTCTGCTCGTGGATTTCAAGACTGATCACGATAGCACAAAAAGAAATGTCATTTCGGACATGTTTATTTTTGAGGATGTACAGGTGTTGTCTAAGTGTCATTCGGAGTCTCCATTTGGAGTCTCCAAATGTCACACTTGGACAACATCTGCTACATACTTTTAATGACTGTAACTCCTCAGTGCCTCAACATACAGTCATCAATGAGGCTCTAATGAAAGATAATGACCAGAGGAATCCTCTGGTAGACACAATATTACTGATAGTGGAAATTACTTATATAAATAAAAGAGCATATCTGTCAAGTTTTGGATTTGAGAATACAGAAAACTTTTAGCAGATTGCCTCCACCGTTAGAGCGGGGAAGGCGTCCGCCTCCCCCCACCTCTAGTGTACATACACTACACTAGAGGTGGTTAGTGTATGTACAGTCAGACCTCCTCCCCCCTCTAACGGTATCCCCCGTGGTTTTGCATGCAGTTGGTGAATTCATGTCAAAACAAACCCCAAAATGCCTTATATCCTTATGACAGGACATATGTTTGCTACACATCTGTGGCTTTAGATTTAGTGTCTGAATTGACCAGTCAGAAATATTCCAGAAACAATACAGGCATGTCAAAATGAGCTGAAGTCGCTCTCTGGATATTATTGGCTCGGGAAAAGCCATTTCATAACTTTATTGGTCGACTGCGGTGCCAATCAAAAGGGCTTTAGGCTGCCCAATAAAAGTGTCATAATGGACACTGGCAGAGTTTAAAGAGGAGAAAAAGGCAGAGAATTCAGACAAACTAGATTTGTCCCATGGATGGGATGCCGCCAGTTACGGGTTAAAACAATGTGGAGTCTGTGTTGCGGTTTGATTAATCATTTTAGAACCTGATCATTTTGTTTATGGTAACATTCTAGAACTGACAGAGCCGGTACGTGTCTTTTTTTACTGCGACAACTTCTAAAAAAATTTGAGTAGTTCTGCTCCAAGTTTGGGTTTTCCTCAAGAAGTCTGAGTTTTTGAGGGTTTGCCACTTTCTGGACAGAGTTATCAGATGTTGTTCCTTAAATCTGCTGGAGACACGTTTCAGTTCTGTGTGCTCCAAGGATCACTGGCACCTCACAGATCTTAACTTTTTAAAACCGTTCTATTGCCTCTTTGACCTCATTAGTATTTCCCAGGGCTTCCATATTCCTTTTTCTTTCACTACTTTAGATTTCTGCCTATAACTACAGCTTTGTCCACTATCACAGTAGAAGACAGACTAGAAATCACCTGTTTGTTAGTCTGGATCCAGAAGTGCCACTGGATCTTTTAGTCCCTTATTCTAAACCACGCTTGTTAGGGCTTCCTCCCTTTTCCTGTGCAATGTTCAGCCCATACTTTATATAAATAAAGTAACCTTAACGTACAAAGTCCAACCACAAGAATGACATTACTTGACGATCTGCATCTTGGGTCATGTCTGATAAGGTACTTTTTGTTAACTGCTGGTTCCTGTAAGTTGGTGATTAGTGTTCACAATATCATTAAGTTTAGTAATAAATGATTTTTATGTATTTGAGAGACTGCTAAAGGGTCATGCAGATAGAAGAATTTTGATCAGAATATTTCTAACTGGTGGAGTGGAGCCAGCTCTAAAGAGTGTAGTGTGTTCATATCTCAAAGTGTGACATGAACACACTACACTCACTCACTGCAGCTTGAGTTGTAACCTACTAGCATTGTTTGGAATAAATAAATAATAAATATTTAAATAGCTCAACACAATTAATACTGCAAACGTTACCATCCTTACCCAGACATTATTCATGGCAAGCATCTTTAGCACTTAAATATGTAGTTGAATAAAAGCCGGGTCACCATGGTGGTGTGATTGGCTTCACACTAGCTGTGAACAAATCCCAGTTGACTCTTTTCTCTTTTGGCTCATTAGAGGGCATGTTTGAGTTCAGGGTTTAGTGGGAACCTCAGTGGCTGCTGCCACCAAGTCTGTCTGCAGATCTTTCTTTGTCAGTCAGGTCAGGGTTCTTCAACATCATTTTGATGTAAAATAAAACAAAACATTCCAGGCATTTTGAGGTGCTCTGATTCAAGTATCTAATGAACAGGTTGATCAGTTGCACCAGGTATGGCTTAGACTACTTCAGGTCTGTAAATGTGTGGTCAGGGGGTTGAATTGTTGTAAGACTGCATTAAAGAATGAAGGACGGATTTGGTATACAATCTGGTTTAATTCCTTTTAGCAGTACTAGTTTTATTTAACAATTTAAACTGTTCATGTGTATTTTCTATGCTAATTATATGAGTTTTCTGCCTAATTTGCAGAAGCTAAATATTTTAGGTGCCTAAAGTTATTTGCGTTTTTTATCTGCTGAAATACTTTTTGGAATGCTTCAGAAACTCACAGCTTTACTATGGCAGTAAATACAGCATCAGTTTATCTATTGGAACAGAAACAACCTTCAGAGATAAATTTCTCAACACTAATGATAAGAGATGTGCTTAAATGTATTTGTTTTGTCCAGTTGTAACTTTAAAATGTAAATTGCATTAGTATTTAAATGAGCATCCCTGTCTCTTATTCAACAGCCATAAGCACTATCATTACAAGACCAGTGTCACTGCTCAAAAATTACAGCTCTTGGTGAAAAACATGAGGCTGAATCATTTAGGCTAAATCCAAATCAATTCCTCTCTAGTGGCCAT
This sequence comes from Alfaro cultratus, assembly GCA_903066825.1. Taxonomy (NCBI): domain Eukaryota; kingdom Metazoa; phylum Chordata; class Actinopteri; order Cyprinodontiformes; family Poeciliidae; genus Alfaro; species Alfaro cultratus. Next base: position 26,413 of record CAEFZX010004117.1, on the reverse strand, counting down.
AGGAAAGAACCAAATCGAGTTTCGGCTCTGCTAATACAATCAGCTTGCGGGTGGAGAGAGTATGACTGTGCCATCATGTCTTCCCTAATTTCATTTTCCAGGGCAGACAGGCAGGCGATAAGGTGGGGTGGTGGGGTTGGTACTGGAAGGATGCCCATGACCACAAGGCATAACTGGATAAGATAATGGCCAAATACCACAGCTGTCAAAGGTTTCATAGTACTAAAGTCCAGGACTGAACAGTTTAGTAAAGGAGTGAAATAAGACAGAAAGTGCTGAATGATTAAAAATAAAAACACACAATAAATGGTGACTGAAGGGAAATGCTAGATTACAAAATAGAAGTATTTTTATCAAAAAGGAAAACTGAGAATAAAAATGCTCATTGGTTTAAGCTGTGAAAGGTGCTTTTCTCTTTGGCTGTCACATTTGGTGCTAAGTTTCTGAACCACACATGGACATTCACAGGAGACAATAATGTTAAAAAGGTTTATTGACAAATATTAATATGAATAAATGCTGGTACATATGCTGATGACCAGGAGTCTAGAAGACTTCAGGAAAACAAGAAGGTAAAAAGATGGTTCTGTAAGGATGGACTAATGAGAGATAATGAGATGTCTTACGGATTGTGGTAGAATGGAGGGCGCCAGGGAGGAGGGAGTGGCATGTGGGGGTGTTGGCCTGTGTGGTAGTTAATCTGATGAGAACTTTGGAGCCTTTGAGTGAGATAGTTTGAATTGCATGAAAATATAAAGTAATTTACCAAAAGGGTTGGGACCTCTATCCCTCTTCTGTCTGTCCCCTTCCTGTCAGATTATTGTCAAATAAAGTCCATCTGTGGCAAAAAAAAAATATATATATGAAAAAGGATACCAGTATAATTTTTCGGTAAGGTGTCAGGCTCTGCTTAATCCATTCAATTGATCAGTGTCATCCTCGATCAATAAGGAGTATAGGTGCTCTGTGCTAAAATATTCCTTGCCGTCTTCCATGTACTTTCAGCAAACAGTTGAGAGAGTTGTTTTTGGTTTGGTTCACCACTATTTACGTGATATTTTACCTGCTCTTCAAAGTATTCTGAAATGTTTGTCTGTTATTTTGCAGCTCATGTGACCAATCCAGCCGAGGAGATGAAAAGTTAAAACACTCAACATTGTCTTGTACACAACCTCCAGTTGCGTAACCCCTATACCAATAGGTCTTCTTAAAAGGTAAAGTCTCTGAGAACATTTCTTAAAAATATAGCCAGTGTTTTCAGCAAAGTTGAGCTGACTGTCCAGGAATTATTTAAAATTTGACTACTATGTTAGTGCTAATAAATATCCCAACAAGCAGCAATAAATACTGAAACCTTTACATGAAGGCACGACTCAAGATGGCCAGTCTTTCTGCCTCTGTGTACATGACCGTTCTGCCTTTAGCTGTGTGAATGCCATCATAAACCAGATGTCAGCAAAGTGGTCCCTTGGTAGGTCAAACTAATGAACACTAATGGAAGCAGTTAGCTCAGCACGAAAGTGGAGCACTCAGAGACGGTTCTACCACGGTCCATTTGTACAGAGAACCGAAGCTCTGATGTGAATACAGCCAACATGGAACATTTACTCTATTGGCTTGATGAAAAACATGAAGCGGAAGCAAAAACACAACTTTATAGACTATGGATGTATGTTGGGTTTGTTGCTCAGTTGGATTAAAGACTCAACATGATGTGACGTTTTATTATGTTTTCATTTCCACATTCATTCCATTCCAGTTTTATTTATAAATCACTTTAAAAACATGACAGTTGACCAAAGTGCTGTACACCAAAACCAGAAATAAAAACAAACAGTACAATTACAATAACAATTACTGTAAAACCCAACACTTCAAGCTGAGTTAAGAGCCAGTGAGAATAAATAAACTTTAAGAAACTTAAAAACATGAAGAGACTCAGTTTGTCTAATATGTAAAGGTAAGCCATTCCACAGTTTTGGAATGAGAGGCGACAGAATGCCTTTCAGCTTCCTCATTGATTTTGGGACAATTAACAACAACTGATCTGCTGAGCTGAGAGAGAGTGAGGGAACAGTGGGGCGAGGCCATGCAGACATTTGAAAACAGAAGAATTTTAAAATCTATCCTAAAATGTACTGGAAAACAGGGATAATATGCTCTCACTTCCTAGTACCAATTGAAAGCAAAGCAGCATCTCCAACTTGAGTCTATTTTTGACAAAATAATTCACCAAAAAACACTTTAATGTTAAAATACAAACCATTCATTTCGCCTTTGTTGTTACATCACAATCACTGAAGACACTCACCATGACTTAAATTGTGAACAATCTTATTTTCGTGTGATTTCAATTTGAACAGTTATATTTTTGTGCTGTATTGCGGGATGTCAACACTAAGTGTTTTCATCTTGCATCGTTTTCATTAAACTAAAATTGTCAATTGCTCATTTCCCTGTAGAACTGTTGTAGTGTCATGGAGTGGCACCACCTTTGTGAGCCAGTTTTTCATAACAGAGGTGATGCAATGTTGAGGAGTAAATATTTGTTGATAATTGTAAAAAATATATCATAATATCTTATATGATATGTCATATAAAAATATAATAATATACTGGACAACAAAATAATTGCTGGTTCATCTCAAGAGTCCTGTGTTCATATATTATTGGTGCATGGAGAAGTATGTTTTTGTGGTTTACTTGGTAAAAAATAACATGACACTAACTTTTTTCAATAGACCCAAAGCATTTGCAAGAGTAATGGACCAAAGCCTTCCTCCAATCATTCAAATCCACAAATACTTGAGACCTCCTCTAAAATCTGTTACATGAACGTAATGGTGGCTAAATAATCACTTGTGATGTGATGTTCATGAATGTGATTGAACTGAAATGACATTATTTTTATAAAGTGCCTAGTGATGACATTTGTTTTGAATTGGCACTATAAATAAATCGAGTTGAATTTAGTTGATTTTTTTTTCTTCGACAATGCACAATATAGTTTGCTCATGCACAAAACAGTTAGCCATGATCTCAGATAGTTTTGACCTAGTAACTTGTCAGCCATTCATCCTGTATTTGACTTTGAAGTTTTCCCTTTTTACTTGACATTTTTTGTTGTAGGCAATATTTTAAAATTTCTACGACTTTCCGCATACAAGTTAAGTGTCTTAATGTGTACATTCTGGTTAATATTATATTACTGATAGCAGGTAGCAACTATTGAGTTCCTTTGACTCAATAGTTGATGCATTTTGCCTGCAAGTTTTTTATATTTTCCTTTTCTCTTCAAAAAAGTAAGTAAAAACATATTTTTGTTTAAATGGAGGTGACTTTATGGCCCATTTTTCCAGATCAAGATTCCGGAACTCAAGCTGCACCTAATGCAGCTTCATTTCTTACATTATTTACATACTCACACACTCCCACGCACACACACAAATATCTATACATCACATAAATTACTTTACTATGTATTTGTTTATTTTTTTGTGTATTACATTTCTTAATCTGTGACCTGAGTCCACATTTTGTACCACAAACAAGCAAGGTGGTATGACAATAAAAAAATCCTTGAATCCTTGAATATGATGGGTATCGGTGGGTGATTGCTATGGGGGTCATCAGACTAAAACCTGTTCAGAGCACCCCTACTTTGTTTCAAGTTAAAATTAGGTTTATGATCTGAAATTTTAAAGTCTTAAGTGAAGATATCTGTAAGGGACCAAACACTTTTTAACAGCTCTTTATATCTACTCCTCCATATTATCCACTACAATTAAACTATGCACTAGTGAGCTCCACTATCCTCTTTCCACCCCTCACTGTATGAATAAAGACATCATTAAAATTCAGCAGACCCTTCTTTCCACCTTTTGATGACAGCACTGCTTATTTCCATGCATGTAAGATAACTTTGATGCAGTTCCACAGCCCCTACCAGTCCCTCCCTGCTTCACCCAGCAGCAGAACATCATTCGTTATAACATTATTAAAAACATTGGCTTCTGAACAGGAATGCAAATACACAGAGCAATGTAATAGATAGCATCATGCGTCATTGCCCCAGAGGGATAGCCAGGGACAAAGAGAGAGAAAGACAGGCAGAGGGACATATTTGACTTGTGCCATCGCCTCTGAAGCTTTATTTAAATTAGCATATTATCACATGCATGATATCTCCCTCAAAATGTCACACTGGCCAGTCACACTCTTACCGCTGACTGAAAGAACACAAAAAGGTACAGTTTAACTACTTCATGGAAAGGACATTACACAATATAAATTTGATGTCAGAATTTTCCCTGTTTCTAAATGTCAAAGCTCAGGGCTGCTATGGATGGAGTTCAGCCTCTGAGACCAGTCAGCATTTGTACTATTCTTCTGGATAACATATGAGCTCTCAGTGGAAGGAAAAATGGCTGAAGGCTAACTGCCATAGTTTGATATGTTGGTGTTGAGGTTGAATGAAAAATACAACTTACAGGGCCACATAGCTTTCATCATTAATCAATTTCAAGTTGTAGAATACAACAATAAACTGTCAATCAGAAGAGGGGAGCCCAAACATCTGGAAGGGGTACACTTTACAGGTCAGGACAGGATGAGTGCTGTAGAGATGTGTTCATCTCTGTGGAGATGCCAGTAGTGAAGGTCACTTGGCAGGTAACGCTGGACTGGAGGACAAACACTCAGGTTACACACATTCACTCACACACGCACACACAGAGTCCATAACTACATTGAAGAAGGAATTGTCATATGCTGGCCTCAGAAGTGTTTGAAACTCTTTGATCCAGGTGAGGAAACGCAATGAGACATCTTCCTGGTGATAAGTCCAGTCATAGTTACAACATAGCTCAGCTTTCTTTTTTAGTTTTAAAGGTTTTTTTGGCCTTGGTGGCCTTTACTTAAGAGTGGTCACACAGGAAAGTGTGTTCTGAGACAGAAGGAAGACATGTAGCAAAGGTAATTGGGCCGGTACTCGAACCCGCATGCTCTATGCCACCACAGCGCCTCATGTCTCAACTTTCCTTATTCCTTTTTTTGTTGTGATGACAGCTTCAAAGAGGACCTACTAGACCTGATACCACTGGAAGGATATACCAACGCTGAAATTATTTTTCCAAAAATTGTGTATTTTTTAAAAAGTGAATGGTCTGCATGTGTGCTGTGCAAACGTGCTTGTGACCAGTGGGGTTGAAAAGGCATTCGGCTCGGCTGTCAGCTGTGGCTCTGCGGGTGAAATCCCTTCACTGCTGCATCCACCAGAGTTCTGTGTGCCCAGCTCAGCGGTGAGTTAAAAACACCATGTTCTCACCAGTTATGTCTGTTATTAGCTTCCTGGGTTCAACATCCAGTCACCGACAGACTGTTTTATTGGCTGGTCGAACTCATCCTCTGAGCATCAGTACTTGTTTCACATCTTAAGATCCATTACTTATCACCAGATAAGTAAGCAAAATGTGCAAGCTTTGGGAGGAAACAGTCATATTTTTATCAGAGAGGAAGCAAAACAAAGCTGCCACATCAAGCTTCATCATTTGAAAAAAAATTATCTGGGACTTAGTAAAACTATTGTTGACCTTGTGGAAAAACTGATATTTTTACAAAAAACTTGGATGCCTCTCATCCAATCTTACCAACAAACTCTTCAATTTTCCACACTGCACAACTCGATAGTATCCTCCACACATGCTTCGATAACGTATCGTGTTGGGCTGGTACTCAAACACAAGCGAAATAAGTTGAGTGACAACTTTGCAGCAAGATTTATTGATTTTGACATGCCTAAGGAGCTGCTACAGTTTGTTTTGGGACCCTTTTGTTGACAGTTTGAGATCATTGATATGCAGACATCGTCTGCTCTGAAGCTTGCTCATGATGAAATGTTTCATCGACTAACTATACTGAACCTGAAAAATAACCATATATGAAAGAACTGGCTTTTAATGTGCTAACTGTGGGTCAATGTAGACATGAAGTATATAATTTTAACATAAAATGTTTTTTTTTAAACATATTTATTAAAACTATTACCTTATCTTTCAATATGAGGCATATGAGAATATGAAGCTCCTCTTCCTTTTATGGTCCTGCTGTCATCTACAGAAATACCTGGGTTGGTCAGAACCAACTTGCTCTCTGTTACACTGCATCTGGTTCACCATATGAAGTCTACTGGTGAAGTCTAGTGGTGAAGACAGCGGAGAGGGTCATTGGTACTCCACTCCGCCCTATCCAGAGCATTGCACAGCCGCTGCATAGCCAGAGCAAACCAGATCCTCTCTGATTCCACCCATCCTCTCCATGGTCTGTTCATCTGGTTGCCGTCTGGCAGGAGAGTCTGTAGCATCAGCTGAGGAACAGCCAGACTCAGAAATAGTTGTCTCCTACTGGCCATCAGATTGCTCAACAATCCCATCATGAAGACTGTCTGAGACTGTTTGAAAATAGTAATTATTATCTGTATATTATTTAATTATAGGCACACTTGTGCTTTTCTGTGTGCTCCGGTGGCCAACCGATGACAATTTCACTTATGTGTCTTTGTGTAATGACAATAAAATAAGTAAGTTTTTCTGGAACAGCAAATTGTTTTTCTGCAATTGGCACATTGAGTACAAGGTTGATTGACCCTCCACCTGGCTCTGATTGGGTTTTTTCACAGGGAGAGGGGCATTTTTACAACCAGTCAATGACAATATATATTCTGACAGCCACATGACCAATATCAATAGAAGATACATCCAATACAATGTTGAATAATTTCACTAAACTCCGATCCAGAATCACACAGCATCCTGGGGGATGTAGGCACAGGAAAGGCTTCAGCTGCTCACAACCTCTCACAGCCAGCTAAGCAAGGTGAGTAAGCAACTCACTCACTCACTCACTCACTCACTCACTCACTCACTCACTCACTCACTCACTCACTCACTCACTCACTCACTCACTAACTCACTCACTCACTCACTCACTCACTCACTCACTCACTCACTCACTCACTCACTCACTCACTCACTCACTCACTCACTAGCAACAACCTTTAGAGCAGCAGTTTCAAGTTTTGCCACTGTGCCTCACAACTGCTTAAATTTTATTCTGTTTATAAACAGGGTCGTGAAGTGAAAACTGTGGATAAACACAGGAAAGATCATGTCACCAATTTTGAAGTATTTCAGTTATTTAAAACAAAAACTAATTAATAATTATCGATACTGACTGATATGAAAAGTGTATCTTGTAATACACATACATTTTTCAGCTATATTGGACCATATACCGCTCAAAAACCACAACTTAGGCTTCCAAATTCATCGTGAAAATACTTATGAACTCTTACATAATTTTTAAAGTTTTGCATCGAAAGCTCTGCCAATAGCTGCATTTGCATTAACCATAAAATTACGCAAATTGGAATTACTAAAATAAGTTTGCTTAATAGAAAAATTCATCACACACATCTTTTTGGGCTAGAATGAGGTGGCTTTTCAGTTGTATCAAAATTGGTGTTTTTTGCTAAACTGCAATGAAAACACTATTTTAGCATCGCACAAATCACATGAGTTTGTTTACAGCAACAACATGCTCACTCAGAGGCTCTGGTCTCCTGGCTGAACTAGTGCCTTCACAACATCACACAGTTCATCCAAAGTTAAGTTTGTCATTCTAAAGTGTTGAATCCATTGCTCTTCTGTAAAATCACTGACTACCATTTCCCATAAATGGGAAGTGGCCGCTCCCAAGTATCAGCATCTTGTCACTCCAACATAAATGAAGATGCTGCTGTCTCCTCTGTTGGCTGACGCTAAATGCTAGAGCCAATGTTTGAATATATCTCACATAACTATATATGCATAATTTTTAATGACATTGTGTGAACAAGCTTATTACAGAGTGGTTTTAATTTCATTTGATATTTAATGGAAACACTGTAATTGTGAAATTATGTTTTTTGGCATTATCAGAATATTGAAAAAGTTTTGCATACATTTGTAATAGAGATGCAGGTAGTGTTAAATGCAAACAATCACGAAAATACAAACACATGTGTGGTCCACTGCATGCCAGCATAATGCTAAAGTCGGTCTGCTGAGAAGATATTCACCATGCATTGATGATGTGCTAGGTTCCTGCTTCTACATCCACAAAACTAATTCCCCTGCTCCTGATCTTTGAGACACACAGACTCACAAACCTAACCAGATACACATTTGTACTCATTCAGGGCTTTCTGCTTTCCCAGCTTTCCTTTTCTGATTGCAATTAGTGAATTATGCTCTTGGACTTTGGCCAGCTGTGCAGGATTAAATTATTCATAAATGTTAATAGGCCCTGGGTCTCTTTCTCTTGTCTACTCACAGTCTCTCAATCTCATTTCTTCAATCCTCCTCATGGGCCTTAGCTCATATAGCCCATGCCGGAGAGATAATATTGACCTTTTCATTGGGGCATGTTATTAAGAGCTACTCTCTATTAAAAAAAATGATGGCATTGTCTGTAAAACATAATACAATAAGTCATTTCAAAGGGATTACTTTTGGCTCCACAAAGCGAAAGGAGGAAGAACCCAGTGCAGCTCTAGAAATTTAAATAAGGATGAACAATGATGAGTGAAGTAAACTGACACAGGAACACACCAGTGCATTGCATATTGGTCTTATACATCAGAATGTTAAAGGTGTTAAGGTCATGTCATTCAGAGGAGGAACTGATCACATATCCTCTGATGTGAATACTTCATTAACCTCTTCCTCTGTTACATTTCTAAGTTGGAACATCAAAGGCCTTAACAACCAGGTGAAGCAACCTAAAATATATTCACATCTGAAGCACGTCAACTCTCTGGGATGCAAGTCGTTGCAAACTCAGGTTTTCATGGGATTGGAAGATCTAACACTCAGCCTTTAACACTAAAGCCAGATGATTAGCCATATTAGCTAATAAGAAAGATCATTTTACAGCATCAAAATAATAATAAAAAATAATTGCAGGCAGCAAATAATTTGTTTAGTCGTTCTCAATAGGTTTGGTTTTGGAGAAAGGTTTGTGTCCTGGATCAAACTACCTTACACATTCCCAATTCTGTTCAATCTGATTATTCTCCATTGGGTCATGGCACTAGTCAGGGTTATTCTCTTTCTCCCTTCCTGTTTGCCTAAGCCGTGGAACCTCATTCAGTTGCCCTAAGGTCCCTCGCTTCTTTTCACAGAATTATCTGCTCTGAAGTTGAACTTAAGCTACCTTTGTACACAAATGACATTATTTTGTATGTTTCAGATCCCTTATATAATCTTTCTCCAATGTTACCTGTTTGGACCTGTTTGGACCTTGCTCAAACCTGGATCACCTGCCCTGATGCTTCTAATAAATGTCCTAGAGATCAATCAGCCAACTAGCATCTCAGAAACCAAGTCACACAGTTTTAACACGTAATGTTTTTTTTTTGAATATGCTAAATATTCCATATAATTTATAGTTTACAACAATAGTTCATATTCTTTACTGAATACACTGGAAAGTTCAACACATTAGATGTGGTGAAATAGTGGTTCTTTCCTCCACAGCTCTGTCAGTTAAGCGGCTGGCTTAGCTTCTGTTGGTCATGGTGTAAGGCCAAGCTGCTTCACAGCTCAATCCAATCCAATTCCAGTCAATCACTTCTAAGTCCAACAGACCAGGAAACAAGGTCATGTGATCTACAGGCAGTTGGAGACTGACAGGTGGGCACAGCATAATAAAATGAAAACAGAACTTCTCAATCCCCCCTAAGAAAAGGCAAACATGAAAGGAAAATCTCAAATCTTGAAGAACAGATTTGGACATTTATAGCAGTTCATTTGCTTGATCCGTTGCTTATAAGCAACCAACATGCATTAGTAAAAGTGCTTTTATGATTTCTCAACTGACAAAGTCATACCAACCTAGACTTAAAATAAAAAAAAAATTAATTGCACCTAAACAAAAGAAGTCTGCTTCTGCATTTTTAATCTAATGGAAGAATAAAAGCTTTAAAAAAGCACATAGAAATGTCGGACTGTTCATGTGCTCCCTATAAACATGAAAGTTGTGGAGAGATTACATTAAAAACTTGACACAATTTTAACAAATAGTCTTACAATGCAACAATAACTGAATATTTAGAAGTCCCAAGGCATTTCAAGCCATCATGCCTTGTTCCTCTATCCCAAGAATTCTGTAGCAACTTCCAGAACAGCATTTTTACTTTTGCTAGCAGTCTCTCACAAGACAAAGTTTTAGAAAATACTATTCACACACAACACAACTGAAAATGCTTTAGGACAGACCTAATGAAATAACCATGACGTTGTCTTGGATATTAGACCTCATGATGTCACAATCAAATTGATAGCACTGTAGTTGCAAGTTGGAAAAGAGTTAGTTGCAATATCTAACTATGAAGGTGCTAACAACTATAAGTATTACAAGATAGCATAAGATGGAAAAGGTTTCCTCCAGTGTGTCGTAAGCCTGATGGGCCAGTTAAAGCTGCTCTAGTGGAGAAATGGCTTTAGTCTTCAGACTATGTGAATATGGTCCCTGGTCATCAGTGCTGCTCTCTCTCCTTGGCCACCTGAACTTTGATCAGTGACATAGGACTTAAATAGGATCTTATTTAATTAGTTGAACCCGACATGTAATGTCATTTTATATATTAGGTCTCATTACATATCTTGGTATCAGTAATTTATTTTAGAAGATTCAATTTGCATAAATTATGTTCCAACAAGCTTGTATTCTGGAATTAATTCATAATGAGTTCAGTTTATGAGAACACAGATGGTCTTGTTCTGTGACCACTGCATGCATTGCATGACCCTTAAATGCTGTACATAAATCAAGAGGTCCCTGACAAGAGGAGTTTCCTGAAGCAAACACCAGATCTATCTGCCAATGATTAGGAAGCCATATGGTGGGGCTATGAAGTGAATGGGCTCACAGTTCAGAGCTGCAGGCTGCCATATGTGGAGATGGAAGTTGATAAAGACTATGGCTTTGAGGTACAATGTACACAAACTCAATTAAGAGGAGTAATGTTAAGTTAAATTTAATCTTTGATTGACCTTAGATTAGTTTAGTTCTAATGATTTGCATGCATGTAAATATTTATTGGTACCATTTATTGTTTTGTGCTAGGTTTTTGTAAATTATTTCTTGCTTTGTTTTGTCACCTCTTTACCTGGTTTGAGTGCTGGAATTACCCAAATATACTTTATTGATCCTCAAGGGGAAATTGCTTACACCGTGTTCCAAATTATGCAAGTGATATTTTCTCAGATTTTCTTAAAGTCAATGCAAATGATGATCAGTATTATTTTCAAGTTATGAACTATTTCAGTATAAATCAAATTTTACTGAGCAAAACTCCCCATGAGGACAATATGTTTTTCAATAATAAAAAACTCAAAATGCACTGTTTCAAATTATTATGCACAGCAGATTTTCTAAACATTTTATGGATTATAAAGAACTGCAAATGGTCATTCTTTGAATGTGCAGCATTAAGTGGTCACATGTACTAAAATCAAAAGCTATTTCAATCAAAAACATCTTAACAGACAGAGTTACATGTTAACATAGGACCCCTTCTTTGATATCACTGCACAATTCTTGCATCCATTGAACTTGTGAGTTTGTGGAAAGTTTCTGCTTGAATTTATTTGCAGGATGTCAGAAAACCTTCTTAGAGCTGCTGTTTTGATATAAACTGTATTCCACCCTCAGATCTTCTGCTTGAGGAAACTCCAAAGGTTTTTCAATAGGGTTGAGGTCAGAGGAGGATGGTCCAGTGTTGTAACGCGTTACTTTGTAACTTTGTAACGCGTTACTTTGTAACGCGTGACGTCGGAGCACTTTTTTCAGTAACAGTAATCTAACGCGTTGCTATTTCAAATCCAGTAATCAGATTAAAGTTACTTATCCAAATCACTTTGCGTTACTATCTTCTTTTGTTATTTCATTGTATTCTCTCTACTCGTCTTGTCCAGTGACCGACGTCTTTATGCGACAGAAATGGAAACAATGGAGGGAGATGCGCATTTTGTTGGTGGAAAAACAGGAACTATTTTGAGTTTCTGTCGCCAAGTCCGATTATTATAAGCAGCTTTGGGCTTTTTTTTTTTTTTTTTAAGTCGCTTGCAGATTTAATGAGTCGCTGGTTGCGCCTTTTTGGGCTCGTTTTTGAACGTAAAGTTGCTCATTTGGGCCTGGAAATAAGCAGAGACTCATAATAAATCCCAGAATTTGTCCGTCATTAAGGTAGTTTTNGTTAATATATTACCTCTGAATGACGTCGAGCTTCGCTTTGCGCTCCAGAAAACTGCAAACATCGAGACTAATATGAAGATGATTTTGCTATTGAAGGTACGGCTCTTCTTTTTAAACCATGAAAGAAAGTGATCAGTCAGAAAGTCCATACACTTTGCTGAGGTCATTTTCACACCTTTGGGGACTCTGAAGGGGCCGACCAGCTCTCTCTCTCTCTCTCTCTTCCCATGATTTCGGCCCAAAACATGACTCCACCACCTCCTTGCTGACGTCACAGCCGTGTTGGTTTGTGGTGGCCATCCACCACCAATCCATTACTGCGTCCATCTGGACCATCCAGGGTTGCACAGCAGTCATCAGTGAACAAGTCTGTTTGAAAATTAATCTTCATGTACAGCTGGGCCCACTGTGACCGTTTCTGCCTGTGAGCTCTGGTTAGGGGTGGCAAATAGTAGGTTCAGCACCACAAGCCTCTGGAGGATCCTCCACCTTGAGGTTCCAGAGGCACCAGGACCTTCAGATAACTGTTTGCTGCTTTGTAAAGGATTTATTGCTCCTGCATACTTTGGGACTTTAATAGTTAATTAAGTTCCATATATATGCAGGGGTTTTTTTAGAACCACATTTGACTTGGAACATTGTCCAGCTGCACATCATCACAGGTCTGGATTGGATGTGCTGAGCTCCAGGTTTCAAACCAAGACTTGGGACAGCTGGATCCTCTGCTGCTTTGCACTGGATTAAGATAAGATAAGAAAGAAACACATGGCCATTTAATTTAAAAAAGACTTGACTGACTGACTTACATTTCAAATAGTGAACTAAAGAAAGGAACTGAACAATAAGAAATCTGGACTAAAAGAAAACACACTACATGATGTAATAAGGGTGGATACTTTCTGTTGAAAAAAAAAGTGTACAATAATATTTTATTTAATTTTGTATTAAACATACATTTTTTGACAATATGGTTGTTTGTGCATATTTTCCTCCTTCTTGAACTTAGCAAGAAGACTAATTGTAACTACATTTGAAACCTAAATTTCTCAACTTATCTATTTGTGAGTTGCACAAATTGGTTACAAAAGCAAGAGGAGTCACGGGAAATATTAGAAAAATAGGTGATTTTAATTTTATCCAATAATATATTATACAAAACGATATCTGCTGAGCTCAGTACAGAGGTCAAAGAAACAAAACTGAACTGACTGCACAAACAAACATAACTGACATAACAAAGAAATGACACACAATGATTTATATACACTGGCTGATCAGACCAATTAACACACAACAGGGGTAACTAAACAGAATACTTTCACTAACTACAAGTAACACAGTACAGCTAAGTTTCATAATAAACTAAACACCAAAATTGAAAATCAAAAATATTAAACTCTAAATATAAATATTCACTTAAATGCAAAAACCTATCTAAAGAAAGAAAATAATAATACCCCCCTTGCCTGCAGGAACTGGTCTGCAAAGCCCTGACCACCATCTTTTGTCTGGCGACTCCCAGGGATCTGGGAGGATAAGGACTGGGAAAAGAAACAAGAGTTAATCATAAGCACAAACAAAAATAACCAGCGTGTTGATATAAAGACATAACTGTGTGTGTGTACTAACAAATAGAAGTAATGTATCTAAACCAACCAATAAATATTTTTTTAAAGACTAAATTGTTCAAATAAATTGTGCATAAAAGTGAGTTACCAACTCAAGAGTATGTCCATGGGATTGATTAACACAGAAAACGTCTTTCCAATATACAAGTTTATTAACAAAATGAATTCAACTTTACAGTTAATACATTTTATTCAATCAATTTGCTATGCTAGTAACAAAAAGCTAAAAAAAGAGAAAAAAATAAAATGATGATGAAACTAATACTACCAAAGGTAAACTAGTAAAATATAAAATCAGATGAAAATAGAACAAATAGATGTATTGATGTATTGATGGCACACTTCAGCATGAATCTTTAAACACCCAGAATTTGTCCATAAAGCCAATTAGTGCTAAATTAATTTCAGAATTAGTTTAGAAAAATTGACAAACTTGGTATAGGCTATATACATTTCACAATGCAAAATCAAAACGTTATTCCTTTATAGTTTTATTATGGATGTCTTATTAAATTTTGAGTGAAATAGAAATCCATAAACCAATTGAAAAACTGATTCTTAATTAACCTAAAAACATGCCTTCCTCCTCTCTTTTGTGGACTTAAATTTCCAGTGGCCACCGGTGGTGGCCGTTGTTAACTTGGGCCTCTACTGATCAGATTTCCATAGCTTTCAGACAGACATTTATGTGACTAGAGATAAATTTTCTCTTTTTTCCTTTTTATATCTGGGTTTTTGGTTGAAGACTGAATCTGAAGAGATGCACAGGACCTAATGAGCTTCTACAATTCACAGGCTTCATTCCAGAGTCAACATCTGAGATCAATATGCCAAAATGTATGCAGCATTTGCTTGGCTTTCTACATGAAAGAAGCTGTGCATGGGCCTTACAGCACAATTTTGTTTGGCATCCAACACTCCTACCATAGCTTCAAATGAGGGTTTAAGACTTGTTTGAATAAGATGGAGAAAGAACTAAATCCCATTGTCTTTAGGGAACCAGTGTCAGAAATTCTAATATGGGGAGAAAGAAGCAGAGAAGTGAAACAGAGAAAACACTGATTGTTTCTGTTTCCCTCTTAGATAATGGTTTCCTATACATTGTGAGTGAAGCAGTGTCACTTATTAAATCTCAGACAGATGGACACTCGTTGTGAAGCGACAACCTTTTAGCCCACGCTGCGCTGACAGACATTTGACACTTTAACTAGCCTCATAATGTGACCTCCTAGATTCCTCTGCATATCTTGAGCCATTGTCAGGGGTCAGTTGCATATTAGTGAAAAGCAGCAGTTTCATCTTATTTGGGAGCCAAGGGATGCAATACTCTATCCGCCTCCACTGACAGCACTGCTGATGAGCATGTGTTTGGCCTGGAGTTCATGACCACAGCCCCTAGACTGATGCCATGTTGATATTTAATGATGAGCTGCCAAACAAAAGGCATCACCGGGCCTGGACAACTCTGATAGAAACCATTGGCTATGCTAAATGTCATTCCAATTACCTGTCTCATTTTGCATTGAATTTGAAAGTGTTTTCTCATTTTGTTTCCCCTTAAAAGCTTTATTTACCTCTTGCTCCAACAAAGCAATGAAAGATCACTGTTTTTGTTATAGCTACAGTTTAGTTTGTTTCACTGCTTCCATTTTCAAAAAGTTTGATAATTATCACAGGATATTATGTCTGCTCACAAGAAATAGAACACAGTTAGTCTGCGAAAGCCGTTCTGTTCCGATGAAAACCTTTCTGAGACACTCATTGTTTTACTCTCCATATCTTTGTGAATGTATTTAAGAAACATCTCAATCATGATGACTTGATAAATTACAGACATACAGTACAGACCAAAAGTTTGGACACACCTTTTCATTCTCATTGAATGAGAAGATGTGTCCAAACTTTTGGTCTGTACTGTATATTTAATCTTGCTTTCTGATAAAAAAAAATCTTGAGTCTTACTAATCATGTGAATGAATATTACTGCAGTAATTGAAGAGTTTCAGTCAGGTGTGAACATGTTATAGGTATCAAGGCAACAGCATCAGACTGGCTTAAATCTTGTCTGTCTGACAGATTACTGTGTGTTCATGTATTGATCAATCTTATTCACACTCGTGGGTTATCTGTGGAATACCACAAGGTTTCGTGCCTGGGCCAATTCTTTTCACTACTCATATGAAAAAAAAAGAAAAGAAAATATGTCCCAATGAGGCTTGTCCGTCAGATTAAAAGTGACAGACATCCTGCATAACAACCATTATGCAGGTATTAAACATACTTTTCATTAAGCACACACTTTTGCTTTTAAAAGTATTTTTTTCACTGGTCTGGTGCCATATTTTCATTTTAAATATTTTAAAGATACATATAAATTAATTACTGAACATTACCAGCATATAAATCCACACAAAGTTCTTCAGAATAGAGGTTTGAGGAGTCAGGTGATAACTAGTAAAACAACTTGGACACATGGAAGTCATGTCATTCCAAAGCTTGGGAGGATATCAGATGTTAGAAGATCTTATGGAGTTTATGCCCTTTGAGAACCCAAAGTGGACCTTTCTGCCCAGAAACAGGTGATTATTATGCTTCTAGAAGAGCCTTACCTGTGAGGTTGTTTGTTGAATGTCTGATATACATCCCAGGACCAGGCAAATCTGTACGATTCAGTCTAAGGAGAGAAAGCAAGGTGACGAGTAGGAGGGACTCAAGCAACTACTCACCTTACTGGCTGTTGTGTTGTGTGTTTCCTCCAGCCCTTTGGCTGCTGCCATTTTGTCTTCATATTGTGACATGAAACCTAAACACAGCTATGAGGTGGGGGAGGGCCAGTGAAGTCACGATTGACCTTTCTCTGTTTGCTGGTAAAGCAAGACTACTCTTCATATCTAATGATACAGAAACAGTCAAACATGACCTTTAAAGTTACAGTGCTGTAGTATGTCACCACATCGACCCAGTCTGCATCCTCAGTGTCCACCAGCACACACATGGATCGCTGATTTCCACACTTACATGGCTCTTAAATCAAGACAAACGGGTCAGCACACTAAACATAATCAGTATGTAATTGACATTGATTTGCAATATTAACCGGGGAAAGTGTGTGATGTGGGGAAGGAGGGAATAAGATAGGAAGACATTGAAACATATTGTGTGATGTATTCTTTGGTTTAGACAAATCATCTGAGACTCAGTACCCACCTGTTCACCAAAGGGATTATTGAGATTTGCAGCTTCCAGTTTCTAAATCTCCTGGACTACTTTGGAAAATAATAGATAAAATACCATGGAATTCCTTTCTGGAACCTCTTTAGCAGTTGCATTAACATAGACAACTAAAAAATATTTTTGTCCCATCTTGTTTTTCCTTGTGTGGTTAGACCTTTCTGTCATGGTGCAAGGACAAAGTGATGATCCAAATGAATGAATGGATCGAAAACAGAGATAGTGTGAAGGAGGAAAAAATGAAAGGCTTTTACAGATAACAATGCTGACGAGGGAAAACAAAAGTAGATGATGGGCCTGATCTTTAAAAGGTTTGTGTGTATAAAAACATGTTTCTTTAATTTTATACCTAGTAAACAAGCTCATTTAATTTAGTAGTTAACAGCATCATAACATTCAAGAGGCTGCACATATATACAGCACAGTAATGATGAAAGTAGTGCAAAACAACACAGGCGACAGTATCATTCAAAACAAATCAAAAAGTTTCCACTTTATTTGTCTAGAATATTAAATATCTTTAGATTAGATAGATTTAATATCTTGTTGGAATAAGATCTATTACTTTAAAGATAATAGATCTTTAAAATATTTTTTAATTGAGAGAAAACAACCATCTTAGGTTTCAGACCATGTAAAATTGCTCAATTTCTTCTGGTTTATATATTGATCTTTAATTTTTTTTATTGTCTTAGCTTTATGGAATAAATGCCTTTCTCCTCTTCTTTGTCTTGCACTGCCAGTCACATTGTTGTAAAGGATATGGACCGAGATGCTACATAGAAGTAGAGCTGTATTTTTCAATGAAAGATTATTTCAGAAATGTTACTAATGTAAGGGAGGCTACAGTGTGAGTTGATGGTAGTGCAAAAAATAGATGAAGGGAAGACAATATGAAATGGGGGGATGGGTGGAAAAAGGGGGAAGCTTTTAAAATAATTATCCTGCCAACAGAAGGATCATCCACAGAGGGTGAAAAGAAGTGCTGCTTCTGCAGATGAGGCCTGCAAGTCTGCACATAACACTCGAAGCCAGGTCAAACATCACTATTTATATGCAATATCCAAGACTGGGCTAATAGCACTACAAATTACCTTATGAATGTAAAGATATAAGAGACATCATTAAAATATTGTTATCACAGCCATCAAACATTTGATCCAGCTGTTATTTGTTCTCTCATTAAACAGTGCTGCTACATGTCTTCAGACTGACAGCTTGATTCTCTTCTCTATGGGTCAAACCCAGATGAGAATGGAGGGGAATGGATGCATTACAAAGCTCTACTGTGACTCGGTTCTGATGGTTCTTGATAAAGATTGGTTCAATAGATTAGGTCAATGGTTGGAGTGGTGTGGAGAATTATCTGTTCTCCATGCTGAGTTCTTGATGTATGAGGTTACAGAAGAGTCAGTGAGTTGAATTCATGAATTCCATTTATTAATACCAAAATACAGATGGTCCAGAAGGGGTTATGATCTCCTTTGTTAGCCTCTACCTAAGCTATGCCCCAAAGAGAGTGTTCCCTAGCTCCTTGTATCCTGTAATCTTAACTTTGAGGACATTTCCTAACATGTCATTTCTTTTAGCTTTAGCTTAGCAGCCAGCTAACAGAGATAGAAGGAAAACACAGAATTATTTATTCTCAACAGTGGCTCCAAATTCTGGTAGGCTGACCTGATTTGCACTTAATTCATCACATCATTTTGTGACAGTAGTCTAGTCATGTGACCATGTGGAGGTTACTCATACTCAGACTTGTGAGGTAATCTATGTCCTTTAATGCCGAAGGGCAGTGTCTTCACATTAGCATACTTTAAATATATATTGATCTGTTTTTAAATTCTGGTAGAACTAACTTTATTAGTGTGCAATTGTGCTTTGAGCTATCAGCATAGAATCATAAGTAATAAAGTACAGAGGGGAATATGGTGTGGATCTGTATTTGTATAGTTGGTCTCAATCCCCAAAGTTCAAGTAAAAGGAAGTGTTATTGCTTCAGCGTGCCTGATAGTTTGGACATTCTGTAGGAAGAGCGAGGGGATGCCCGTCTTACATAACCACTGTAAATAAAGAAATGATGAGTGAGTTTGGTGTGTCTGACCTCAAGCTCACAGAAACATTTGGGTTGAATTCAAAAAGAGATTTCTGGGAGAGGCTTCTGGAGCACTGCTCAAAAATACATTTAAATATATTCCTTGTGGAAAGCCCTGCTGGAAGAGTAGAAGCTGGAGTAGCTACAAAAGGTGCATCAATGTGGAATGGATAAAGAATAGAATGTGCCTCAAGTTCATATGAATCTTGTGCCCTACAGAAGACATGTAACTGACCAACCGCTTAGTTGCAAAAACTAGTCTGAATGTCAAGTAGTCAATAACCCAGCAGTATTTTGTGTGCATTGCCTGAACTTTCTGGAATGTTTCTCTCAGGTTGCATTAGCCTTTTTTGTTAAAACCTTCCCACCTGCACACATCAGTTACAGAATCAGAACACACATTTAACTTGCTTAGACCTTTCCCTGAAAAACATCTATCCTTTTTGTACAATTCTAAAGTTTAGAGGGACTGAGAATTCCCCTTCAGGGTTCTAACATGGATGAATGTGGTTTTGTATAAATGGGTGCATATGAGAGTAGTAAACATGCTCAGCCCGACAGCACCATACATTGTCTGATGAATGCATGTCTTTATTAGAAACCATTAATAAGGTAGGATTCTTCTCACTATCCCGTCTTCCACAAGACAATGTGTGTCAACATGACCAATTACCAGCCTGATAAAACACACACAGCTCCATCTACTGCAACTCCAGATTTGTGATAAATTACAGGGGATATTTATTTAGCTGCAGAGGAGCCATTAATCTGTTAATATATCTGATGCCCTGTGATCTCCACAGACAAATTCCAATTGCAGAGTGGGCTGCTTTCAGGAGGTTAGGTTCTTTCAGTTTCATTTAATTTTCTCCAAATGTTTAAGATGTGGAATGTTGCAACAAAAATATCAAAGTCTATTGTACTAAAGTTATTTATGCTCTTTATGCCAAACACACACACACACATAAAAAATATAAATCATGACTAACAAAATATGGCTTTTTTGACAAAAAAAAACCCCACAACAAATGACAAATAAAAATATGCAACATAAAATAAGTAATTGCATAATTATTCAAGCCTTTCGAGAAGTAGATGCACATTTGGCTGCAATGACAGCATGGGATCTGTGTGGATAGGTCTCAATCTGGACACGGCCATTTTTTTGACCCCCAAGTTTATTTCTACTTAAGATGTAAGATGGAAGCCCGTTTCTCCCACTTTGTTAAAAAAAAAAATTAATTATCTCAAAATAATGAGATAGTATTTTAATAAGATAATGAGATAATGATTATCTCATTATCTCAATATAATGAGACAATTTTTCTTTTTTTTTAATAGAGTGGCGGAAATGGGCTTCCATATTAAAGTGAGTCAGAAAGTAAAGGCAGTGTAATACTGACATAGTTAACAATAGCTTGCAACCAAAATTGGGGTAAAACACATTCAATCCCACAGAGACATGAAAGGGAAGTCAAAGTGACCATAATGTGGTAACACACAGAAACAGATGAATCAGTATATTAGTACAGTGCCTAAATCTATGTATGTATATCTCTCCCTCTGCCCACACACAAATAAATACACACGACAACAACAAGGACAAACAAAAATAAAAAGTAAAAACAAAAAGAAAAGGCCAGGTGCCAGGGGATACATCTTGTGAATATATCAGATTTATCAAATTCAACAGAAAAGAAAAAGGATAAATGATAAAAATAATAATCACCAGCGTTGTATGTAACACATTTTCAGTCGGAAATATCAGGAAAATGTATCTTTCTGAGAGTTCTTAACAAAGGGTTTTGCCATCCTAAAAATTTTGTATAAGAGCCTCTCAAAGTAAAATAAACATTTTCAAGTGAAATAAATTACAGTGTATCTTAAAGCCAATGGACATATGATGGAGGTTGGGGAAGTTTCCATTTCTTTATAATGACTCTGTGCCAAAAAAGTCAAGACAGGTAAGGAAGATTTAAAAAAAAAAAAAAAAGGAAAAAGGAAAACAGGATGGGGTGGAGAGACGCAACAAAGGGTTTAGGCTTCAATAGCTATGTGAGTACAACATGAGTAGTGGTGACATACATCCGTTTATATTCAGGCCACATGGATCATTTCCAGTTGTCCCTTGCTCTATATAGTTTGTAGCCGTAGCTGCAAGAGCTGTACCATGAAGCAGATGCAGAAGTTAAAATATCTGCAAGCAACTGGTACAACTGAGTTTTATTTTGTGTTCAGTGATTAGCAGGTACAACAGAGTGTTCAGTTTTTTCCATCTTACTGCTGATTAAGAGTTAAGGTGATCTGCTGGGAAAACTTAGCCATTAAAGCTCACACTCAGGTTTGTAACCAGCATTTCAAACCTGGCGATATTCAAAAGCCAGCGTCAGAAATGGGAAGACCGTGGTAAAAGAGGGAGCTGTAATTGCTTTGTTCAGGTGGAATAATTTCTCCCTTCCACTTCCATGACCGGGGATTTGTGAGAGAAGTCAAAGTCAAATTGACTAATGGACTCCTAAGAAAATGCAGTGAATAATGCCTGGCTTGATTGTTCTGATTTGCTAGAAGTTTAAGTTGATTCCAACTACTTTCAAAAGAATATTCAGATTTAATATGCATTTTCTAAGCAGTAAAGATTTTAGTATGTTCTATGCTCAGCAAGTTAAGTGTTGTTACACCTCTGAAGTATTTCCTGCAGTTTCCATTTATTGTGACACAAAACCGTGTTACCTAAATTAGACATTTAATTTCCTGAGATATAGTTAATTTATTTTATTTCATAACTCTCAAAAACAGTTTTTGAATTGTATTATTATTATTAATATTATGAACACTTATTTGTATTTTGTTTCCATGTTTGCATGATATTACCTGATACATTTCTGGGCCGTGATTGGGCCCACTCTGCCATCCATGTCCAGTGTTCAGCAAGGACAGAGAGGAACGGCCATCGCCTCCACTCCCTGAACCCTGCAGCCCATTGATGCCTTCTTCCTGTTCTTAAACTGTCCTGCTCTTGGATCCAAGCAATGAGATCTTGTATCTTGCCCTTATGCTCTCCATCTGTCCACAGTCAGCCAGATCATCACAGCATGGACCAACTTTTTAACAAATTACTTAAGAAAAAACAGGCAGAACTGTAAGATACATTTTGGTATTTTACTGTAAAAACATTTTACAGTAAATTACCGGTAGGTGTGCTTGCCAGAACTTACCGTAGTAAATACATCCATAGCGAACAAGACTTTATAGTCTCAATTTAACAGTTCAGAACAACAAACTGCAACTTTATTGCTCAAAGGAATGAGAAACTGTTTTTTTTAATGTTCACATAAACATTTCAAGATTGAACGAGGAGTTTTGAGAATTTAAATTCTGTTTTGAGAAGTTTTTGGGGTGACAGCTAAGAGGTTAAAAGAAAATGTTAAATATTAGCACTGATACCAAACTTTCAGTTTACTTCCAAGTATGACTAAAGCACTGAAATAAAAGCTTCATAGTTGATCAACAACAACAAAAAATACCAAACAACTCTTAATAAAGAGACCAAAAATCATAACAAAAACTAGTGATGGGACACCTGAAGCCAGGATTCGATGGGACCTTTTCACTAAGCAAAAAGCTGGTAAAAAGCCCCTAGATACTCAACCTCAGGAAGGTTGCACAGCAGAAACAGACTTAAAGCTGTTGGAAGAGTAAAATTCTGCACATATCTAAATATAAGGGATCAGAACCAACTAAATATCCGAGAAAAATAAAGCTTTTTTATTTTTTTCAGAAAGTAAGTCAAAACACAAGAACTGTCTGCCTCAACAAGTACTGCACTCCCAAGACACTAAAACAGCAAATATCTGTATTGTCAAATCAGTCCAAGACAAACCAGGAAAGTGATAGGATAATAAAATAATGGGAGGTACCAGCGAGGGGTGAGAGGAGAAGAGGTGTTTAAGTACGAGTGGAGTGTATGCTGGAACTAAGGACCTGCGCTGATTAGCTAACAGGGCGGAGATGTGATGAAAGAGAACAGATGTCAGGCTGAGGAGAAAGAGAGAGGAAGTGGCATAGGGGGCGAGGGAGAGCACACTGGGGACTAGAAACTGAATCTAACACTAACAATAACTCGACATTAGAAACACAATTGAACTAGAGTTACGGAGAATAAGCAAACATATACTAGAGTCAGTGAGAAAGCCCTGAACTAAAGTTAAAACAGAAGCAAAGCTGATCTAAATAAGAAACACAGTAATAATGGAACGAGGATAAAATAACCAAAAGAACCCAGTCTTTGTTAAAAGAACCCAGTTCCGTATGCAAACTTCAGAGTTTGAAGATCTAAATAAATAAATCACTGACATATTCTTCCTAAGCCTAAAGTAAGAGAAGATTGGTTTCTTTTTAACTTCAGAAAGTGAAAAAAAGGTGTGTAAACTTTTGGTTTTATCTCTTTATGTACTTTTGATTGCTATTCAGTTTAGTCAGGTTTGCTTTTTAAGAGTGTGTGCTGCTAACAGAATGATATACTGTTGGAAAACAATAATATTGCAGAACTTTTCTGAAGTTCTGAGTTTGTTCAGTTTTCTCTGAATTGTTGTGCATCCAAAATGATATTGAAAAATTGTTTGAAATGCTGTAAATGAAATAAGACCTGATCTCCAACACATACTATATATCCCTTTCTAGATCATTGTGTTGTTTTCTTCCATGTTTGGTGCTGCGGGCTTTGTACTGTAAAATCATGCAATATATTTACAAAAATATTCATTCACCAGGCTTAAGACATTGCCGTGTCAATGAGCAGCAATTTCTTGCTCAATCGAAATGGATTGTAGCAGATATACCACTCGAGCATTTCCTCTTTTGTTTTTACTTGTCTCCCAGGCTTTTTCCTTCAGAGTGGAGACGATGCAGAGTATGAGCACATTACCCAGAGCACTCAACAGCTTCCATACCACTGAGCTTCTTTGTTTCGCAGTGAAAACAACCCATTGTTTCCTCGATAGGAAGAGAAAAAATATTCATGATTGTTTCTGAGAAAAATATAACATAATAAAAACTAATGTTATTGAATGCATTACTGCATCACTAGTAGAACGGTTGGAGACAAGGCCGATCCTGTTCTGTGGGTTGCTGGACTTTTATTAAGCAATTACATACTTACAAAATTTTTTTCTGATTATAAAGTGGAATACTTAGGCATAAATTATTTGTTATTATTTACTGCTGTGTCCTATATTCATTGACTTTCACTCAGTAACTCTATTGATTTTTAGACCTCTAATCTACTCTCTGGAGTTTTAACTTGATTGTGACACTGGAACTATTCAAATAAACTTTGAAGGACTTGAGATCTTTTCAGTTCATGCGTAACATATAATTTTTGAGCCAAACTCTCAAAGAGAGGAATATGAGATTAAAATGAAATTATCTGGATTATTTTTGAAACACTGTTTTCTACAGTTGAGGTGTATGTACGAGAAAAGTTACAGATTTCTCCATCTGCTGTAATGAGAGAAGCTTAAAAACAATTACGACTAAGCAATAGCTTTCATTTGTGAGGAGCTAACACAGAGAAGAAATTTATTTATGTGAAACTTTAGCCAGAGGACTGTTTCTCAAAAGTAGATTATGAAATTGAGGATCAGAGAAGTTCATCCTGGCTGTATCTGTTTCACAAAGACCCAACCAGGCCCAGGAAGTGCAGCTGTGTCCAGCCAGGCTTTAGTAAATCAGTTGGATGTTCATATTTCTTCAGTAACATATTTCTTCAGCAGACCATGTGATCAATCACAGATTCACAGACGCTACACTAGATAAATTCTCAACTCAAACCAAGCATATAACATCTGTTGATGAATGATTTTGAAGTTTATCACACTAAAACTGCTGCTACAATAGCAAACGACAGCGGACCAATTTACTGCATAATTAGCCCAAAATCTACATTTCCAAACCATTCTTAACCAATAAAACATCATCATCATGCTTGTAATTTGCTCAAAAAAATTGTTACCTAATAAATAAACAGTTGGAGTTAATATCATAACATTTTAATCTGACAGCAGATTCATTCATGTTACTTTCTTTTGTTCCACATCTTATCAATGTTTATACAGAGCAAACATGACAAAAGGTCAAAATTAAATTTATGAACATTTCACAGTATCTGAGAAGTATGTGAATAAAATGTTGACTACAATGTGAAAATTACTTTCTAATAACTTAGAAGGTATAAGTTCTATCTTGTCTAATTAGTTTGATCTGTGTTTAACTTCCTGTTTGACTTTTTTTTGAAGGGGCAATATCTTGTTTAACTGTTATGGCAAGGCAGCTTAATGGTGATAACAAGATAATTAATAAAGAAGATAAGCTTAAGACTGCCATTGTAAAAGTGTTCAATGATATTTATATAAACACAGATTGTGATCGAACCACAGTGCTGGTTCTGTTGGACCTCAGTGTCGACCATGACATATTACTGAATCGACTGGAGAGTTGGGTCAGACTCTTTGGTCCAGTAATCAACCGGTTTGAATCTTACATAAAGAACAGGGATTTCTTTGTTTCAAGTAGAAACTTCTCATTAAAGAGGTCAAAGGTCACATGTGAGGTACCCCAAGGTTTAATTCTGGGACCCCTCTTATTCAATATTTATATGCTCCCTCTAGCTCAGGTCATAACAGGAAATAATATTAGCTACCATAACTATGCAGATGATACACAGCTCTACATTATGATGTCACCAGGAGACTCTGAACCCATCCAATCACTGAATAACTGCTTAGAAGAGATAAATGTGTGGATGTGCCAAAACTTTCTCCAGCTGAACAGAAACAAAACTGAAGTTATTATTTTTGGACCTAAAGAGAAACGATCTAGAGTTAACTCACAGCTTCACAGTGTTTTCATTAATGTTGTAGAGTTTTCCTTAATGTTGTAGAGTTTTTATTAATGTTGTAGTGTTTTTATTAATGTTGTAGTGTTTTCATTAATGTTGTAGTGTTTTTGTTAATGTTGTAGTGTTTTCATTAATGTTGTAGTGTTTTTGTTAATGTTGTAGTGTTTTTGTTAATGTTGTAGTGTTTTTGTTAATGTTGTAGTGTTTTTATTAATGTTGTAGTGTTTTCATTAATGTTGTAGTGTTTTTGTTAATGTTGTAGTGTTT
>CAEFZX010004113.1:0-17180 GCA_903066825.1 Alfaro cultratus | reverse complement strand
GGGGGCAGAATAATAAGAAGAAGAAGAAACAGTACAGATACAATAGGCCTTCGCAGCGCTTTGCTGCTCGGGCCTAAATATCAAAACTTCAACTGTTGATTTATGGGTTCAAAACAAACAAATGTATGTTATATATCAGCTTGAAACGTGAACATTTGGAACCGGAATCAGCCACATTAGAAAATGCATCGGTGCACCGATAGTGGATGACACAGCTTTCTGTAACCCCATCCCTAAAACCAGGGGGCTCACACTCACCCAGCCTGTTTCCAGTACAAAACACAACTCTCTGACACACAAGGACAAAAAGTCCACTTCCTCTGCACAATATTTGCAGAAACACGAGCAAAGCAGCGCTTTTAAAACCCACCACAATCTACAACTCAGATGTTGCTTTAACAGCTTTAACAGTCCGTACGCCCCCATTCACAAAAAAAGAGAGAAAAAAAAAAGATTGACGCATGCAGAGAATTACCACCGCCCATCCCGAACCATTCACACACAAATAACCGGGCCTGGACCTCAGTTTTACACCTTTTCCATGCCAGAATGGTGTTTTCACTCGGTATTTTACGCTAAAGCCCACGGCTCGTTCCTGCTCTATAAATAGCTCAGCAACAATCGGCATAATAAACATCGCCCCTCACTTCCCGCCCGCAACAGCGCAACCGGACAAAAAAAAAGAAAAAATGAGAAAAGACGGCTTAATTCCCCAAAAAGAGGTGAAATAACTCCTACCGCCTCGAAACACGACTCAGAGCCGCGGACGGCCGTTGAAACGCAGCCGCGGAAAAACGAAAGCGAAGCGGAGCGCCGTGGAAACTTGAGTCGGACATTGTTTTGATGAATCCCTGTGTGTGGATCGCATCCCTGGCGGAGCACCAACATGAACGCGGCGCTGCTCGGCCGCACGTTCATCCGCGCGCGGCGCACAAACCGGCTCACCTAACGCGGGCCGCGCGGAGGGCCAGGCGTCCCGACGTGTCTCCCGCTCCGTGTGCCTTTTATTTCTCTCCCATGTTAGAGACTCCGGCGAGGGGGGGGGAAAGGAAATTCATCTCCTGACAGATTCCGCCATACTGGATTTTTGTTACAGCCCCAGCGTCACATGGAGCGCAGCGCCCCTGCATCTACCCAGAGGCGGGGTCAGCCGGATGAAAACGGGCCCATCTGCCGCTGTCCAGGGCTCGGTTCTGTTTGGAGATTGTCACTATGGTTTTAATAAAAAAATAAAATAAAGTACTTTGTATAGTAATGTGTGTTTTACAATAGCATGGACTCGGTGCAAACTTTATTTGGCCGAATATTCCTCAAAGAAATCCAAATATTACCAGGAAGTTGCTTTAGTTCAAGTCAGTAACACACATAGTCATATATTCCTATTAATTGTGATGATTGTGGCATAGATGTTCTAAGAAAATAAACATTTCACTGATATTTTGACCTTTAATCTTTGATGCTGAGCTCCATGTCTGCCATGATGGCGTCGATGGTTGTGTCGTTGTAGCTTTTCCTTCTTTTTGAAACAGTTTTTCCTTCCACTTAACTTCCCATTAATATCACTTAATAAAGCCCTCTGCAGCTTCTTTAGCGGTAACTGTGTGGCTTGCCTTTCTAGTGAAGGTTGCTAAGGACAACAACTGTTAAGTGAGCAGTCTTGTAACATCTCTGGGGGGGGGTTAAAAATTATTTTTATGTTATATTCTAAATATTTACCTGTAAGCCACAATAATTGTGTGTGTAGTGAGTTATGCATACTTATCATATCTAATATTTTTGAAAAACGTGTGTCCTGTCCTCATGAATTACTGTTAGTATTGATCTAAACCCTATTTAATCTTAAATATAATAAAAATTTCAAGTTATTATTTATAAGAAAACAGTTTAAAGCCTTTTTGATGTCAGAGTAAGCGCCAAATTGTAGTTGCCAGCTGTTTGGAAACATTTTGTTGTGAAAAACATAGTAAGTTATGGCGCAGAAACTGAAGAAACTCAACCTCTCATTACGCCGTTTCAAAAACTACAAGCTGTCCTACACGCAGTTACGTCATTGGATCAATTTTTGTTTCTAATCTTTTAGCACTCAAGGCTAGAGTAGCGTGGGAATCTCACCGTGGATAAAGGCAAAAGCTAGAAAATAAGCAGAAAATGTCTTTCTTTTCAATTCAAAGGAATCTGACATTATCATTGTTTGTGAAACACAATATCTTTCAGGAATTCAGGGAATCTAAGAAATGCGTGCTCACTGGAGCGGCACTGCGTCACTTCTTTAGCAAAAGAGTGGACCTGCCAGGGGGGAAAAATACCCTGAAATCTTGTGAGAAACCATTTTCTTTTGTTACATTTGCAGATGCATATTAAAGCTCCACCATAAAAACGTTGGTTTAGAAACGTTACAGGCCTGAGGACTCAATTAAATGCTCTTGGTGCTCTCCAAACAACCTAATATTTCTCCCTCCTGCATTTCAACCTCGCCCTCTGCCGCTCAACGTCTTCCATAACCTTCACCAGCAAAGTGAAACAAACATTTTTATCCAATTCCTGCTCAATGCAACACGAAACGTATTTCCCACCACCAGCACTAATCCAATAAGCCTTTATTTCCATTACTTTCTATTTGATTTTGCATCTCGGCAGCCACCCCACAGGCGAGTCTGAAACACCGAGGCCCGTTTCCGCTGACTCGATTACCGTAATATGCTAAGCAGCTTCCGTATGGGCTGCATCTGCGCGTGGAGACAGCGTTATTATTCAGAAAGCGCAGGTAGACCCTGCGCCGCTCTGCTGCGGAGTTCAGTCTGCTCTCTCGCCCCTCGGGGTCTCCTTCCACGGCTCACTGAAGCTCACAGAGAAACGCCGGAAAGACACGAAGGAGGCAGAACTTCCAACTTTACAATGTCTTGTGTTGACGAGTCACATTAAATCCCAATAATAATACTCGAGACAGAACAGGCAGAAAATCATGGTAGATATTTTAGCAGCATTGCAGACATTAGTATTTAAACTCCCTGTTCCTTTTTTTTTAGTAAAGCAAAAATCTCAAGATCCTGCTGGCTTTGCTGAAGGAAAAACTCACCAACCTACAAAAACAACCCCACCTCCACTGGCATGCACCGTACCCTCCAACATCATCTGGTACCGCAGCCTCTTCCTCTTTAGTGGCTCAACCTCTCCACTAAGGCTGTCTTGTGGCTTCAAAACGATGTCTGGTCTTAATAACGGCGGCTCACGGTGTCGTCTTTGGCCGCTTCAGCTCAGATCCAACTCTTCTGGACCCGTCTGCCGTCACTGGTTCTGAGTATAAATAACAAAATGTTTTACTTGAGCAGCTCATCAAGATTTGAAAAGTGCAAAAGGTGTTTTGACTTTTCTCGAAGCTTTGTCCACGAAATATCACTGCTGCACCTACCAAATAACAAATCTGTGGTATAATGTAGCTGTTTTCGTTTTGAAGATTTGCCAGTAATTGGTTCATTTGGGATAAGCAACAACGGCCTGTTTAAAACTTCTTTCCTTTCACCACATCTGATAAGCTCCCATGACAAGTAAACTAGTTTCTTATGTTTGATTGATTAGGCTCAGTACATAACATATTTATCACTTTAAAATATTCAGCTGTTAGCCTATTTTTAGCTGTCCGAAGAACCTTCTTCAGTGGATCCAAACAAACGAAGCCAATCCAAAGTAGCAGAACTAAACTCCGCCACACTCGAAAACTTTAGATTTGTTTTATATGTAGCTGAACTACTGATTTTTAACTATCAAACTAACAGGAAGCCAAATACAGACTTTCACAAAGCAAGCAAGAATTTTAATTAGCGAGCCACAAATATATTACCAAGTACAGATTTGACTTGAATAAATTAATTTATTAATATAACAGCTGACTACTCCTTAGCTATAAATATATTGTTCTTTGGAAACAATTATACTTTACATACAGAATATATTTTGGGGGGTTTTATGCAAGCTGTGTAGATTTTTTTTGTCAACTCTAATGTTTAACAAGCTTTAATTTTGTTACTTAAATAAATGTGCTACTTTTCACAAAGCTTACTATTACAGCTTAATACAAACACTACTGTTATACTAAAAGACGAGCTAAAAACGTAAACTTGGATTCCAGACGGTCATTTTTTTAGTCAAACACAAACACTATTCCTATTCCGCCTTTTTTAGAAACTTTGCTCAGAGATCGGAGATCAGTGTTGGGGATGGAATCTGATGTTCCTCTGCATCAGCAGGTGCAGATCCTTAATTTCTTGATGCTCGCCTTCCCTCTTTGTTCCCATCGGAAATAGTCATCTCTGTCACGAGACGCTCTTTTGTTTGTTCCCACCTGACCCTGGCTTTGAGCTGCTCTGCTGCAGCTGGCTTCTTCTTTTTTTTTTTTTTTTTTTTTAATCGAGGTTGCTCCTCCTTCAGAGTTAAGGGGAAGGAAGCCTGTTGGGACGGTCATATCCATGGAAACAGAAGATTATACTGTAATTTGTGGATGAGCTGCAGAAGCTTCGGTTACATAAGACGACAGGTCTTGGGAGGCATTGCTGATGTTGTCAGTAAGCTCTTTGGGGCTACAAACTATGAAACCGAAGGCCTTCCTCTGTTTTGGTTTCTTACAAGTTTTCCAATTGGAGGGAATAATTTAGAGGTAAATTTGTGAATTCTCCAGAATGCAAACAAACAAACAAAAAAAGTACAACCATTAAATGTTCTTTTAAAATGCTCCATTAACAGGAGCATTAAGGTTAACGCTGGCGTCTCTCATCATCTCCATGTGGCTTGATTGTCAAACAGGGTTTACAGCAGCTGTCCGGGAGCACAAATTGCTGTGGGACATCTGCATCCGTATTGTTTGCGTATTGACTTTTGCTGACGCGCGCATTAAACACTCAGACGCGTGTATTTGTGCGGCGATCTGAAGCGAGTTCATTGAGAGCAACGATGTCAAAGCAGGGATTAGATTGGTTTATGTTGCCCCAGAGCGACCAGCACGCTCCAAACTGCCAAACCCATGATTATGTCGGTTGAACTGTATTTTTGCATCCAGGAGGGTAGTTGGTACCTACTTTCTGTTTTTGTGGGGGATTATATTCAGCATGATTCACTTAAAAAGGCATCTGTACCGCAAAAAAAGGAAAAAAACTGGCCTAAAAAAGACATCCTGAGTAATGACATTCCAAAAATACACTGTGTTTCAGGCCGGTGGCTGGGGAGGGGGGAGAGCAGCAAACCGGCCGGAAAGTTAACAGACGAGAGTTTAGTGCCTGCAAAAAAAAAGAGAAAAAGAGCTGTGCTGTGATACCACAGAAGACACATCACACACAGGCTGTGGACCAGACCACTTGCAATACACACAAAACTGCCTGTTAGTGGTTTTAGAAGGGAAGCAGTCGTCTCACCCAACACAGACCCACATGAGTCAGATGCAGCGTGCAGACAACACTTGCAGACCTCAAGAGTCATAAAGAGCCTTTGCCTTTTGCCCACGAGGATGAAAACATTTGTGACTCTCAACAGTTATAGATTGTCCAAAGCCCGTTTCTGCCTTTTGGGTATAGCTCATGTGACATGTGTGAGCGAGGGAGGAAGAAGAAGTAATGGAGTCTTGTTAAATAAAAAAAAAAAAATAATAATAATAATAATAATAAGCATCAGCTTCCAGGCTTCCTCAAGTCGCGCCAGTTGGTCTAAAACTTTCCATCAAAGCCAACGCTGAGCTGCTCAGAGTAATTACCGGAGCCATCAACCAGGACGTTTTTATTCATACTGCTTGTGAGTGCATAAAGGTGATGGTACGGCACTCACAGCAGATTAATATGGCTCCAGTAGCTGGTCGGGAACAGAGCGTGTTGTTTCCACTGCCTGTGAAGAAACAGCACTGCGGAGACTACGGCTATTTCAGACATAAACCAGCTCGCCCGGGCGATAAACTGAGAAATGTTATGACGGGTCGCTCCTGGTTTCTGAAGCCCACCCAATGCGTTGCTCCAGAGGCGGCGCGTTAGAGACTTAAAGTGTCTAACCCATGAGGGTATAACCTCTGAGTGACGTCGGCTTTAAATTTAAGGTGAAATGTTTGAATACGTTGTGATTATTGACACGAATGGGAAAAATTTCTCCAAAAAAATGTCTCGCTTTTGAGATTTTTCTTTATCTTTTTAATCCTGCTGAAAAGAATAAGGTCTTTTTTATTTACACACTTTTAACTTCAAATTACAATTTGGAGAGATGAAAGTGAGAAAATGTTTTTTTTTGTTTTAAAACCTTATGCCTTCCCAACTGATGGGCATTTAAAGCTAATTAAGCTAAAAAATAATGAAGGGAGTAAAACTAAGTGAAGTACGTAATCATTTCAGCTCATTTTAAAGATGAGCAAACAAGACTGAAACGGTCGCCTGCTGCTTCTCCATATGACTCATAGCATCTGAAAACAAAAGCAAACAATGCTGATTCAGAAGCAAAGCAAATATTAAAACATGATATGAAACCGACTAAAAATACCCTGGAGCTAAAATAGGGGGAGGGAATACATACTTAAGTAAATCGATGAAGAAAATGAAACCAGCCTCAAGACTAAAAATCTAACTCAGACAGCAAGACAACCCCAGCTACAGCATTTCCACCAACTTCTACCGATTTCTGTGTCTGATGCATAAACTACTGTAAATAGAAATGAATGGACTTCCTGTCATCAGGTTCTGTAGGTGTAAACGCTACTGACCTGACCCCATGACCTCCTAACTCCTGTGACTTTTTCTCTGCTGAAAATTAAAAAAAAGAAGCTTGCAGCCACAGTCATGTGGCGTTGATGCATACCAGCAGAAAAAGGCCAGCAGCTTAGATGTCTTAAAAATGTAAAGTCTTGATTATAACGTGGCAGGTTTTTTAGGCTTCTTTGGCAGTTCTGGAAACTGAGTCACGTGATTTATTGGTTTAGATAGCAACTCCTGACCAGGATATGTCTACTGTCTGTAACTCAGAGGAGATACACTTTGTGTATTCCAACTAGATTCACTGCCAGTCTTTTAAAGCCAATGTCTGAGTTTTAATAGAGTCTCATAATAGCCTCCGTGCTGCTCCACAGGATTGTTCAGAAGGAAAATAGACACCAGTAGTAATGCTTTCACATGAAAATAGGCTCATTTGAATAAAAGTAAAAATATTTGCATCTTTCCTCAAAAGGAATTGACATGCTAGTGCTGCCAAAATGCTCAAATGACCGGATTCATAGTTTTTAATCGTCTTAAAAAATGAAACGTTAATTTGAAAACCGCTTTTTCTAATTTACTCAGGTTCGCTTAGTCTGATGTTGAATTAACTTAATCTTAAACATTTAAATGTGGCAACAAAAGACGAA
This sequence comes from Alfaro cultratus, assembly GCA_903066825.1. Classification (NCBI taxonomy): domain Eukaryota; kingdom Metazoa; phylum Chordata; class Actinopteri; order Cyprinodontiformes; family Poeciliidae; genus Alfaro; species Alfaro cultratus. The sequence goes on along the minus strand of CAEFZX010004113.1, from coordinate 9,820 downwards.
GTCTGTTGAGATGGAAAATACCATAAAGAACTGAACCCACCAAGCAAGTGAAAGCAGCTAATGGTGTTTAATTTTCCAGTGCAGTCTGGTCCAATGTTAGTCATAAATGGCTGCAGAGTTAATAAATCTGTTACTCGCTGCAGATTTCAAATGCCTAAATAACCTACACACTGATATTTCCACATCTCTCCCATCATGAGATGCTTGTATTTTTCCACGGAAGACTAGAAATGGAGGGCAGCCTGTGAAACTTATTTGGGCATCCAGCATGTGACTTCTGCCAGCAGCATATAGCCAGGGGCGTTCAAGTCCGACCAAAAAGACCTGAAGTAGACAAACTGCGTTAAGTGTTCATAAAATATCCCTGGCAGGGGGATGTTTGAAGGAGGGATTGAGGCAGAGAGAACCAGCTTCTTTTAAAATGGAGAGCAGCCTTTGCCGCTAATGATGTTTTCCCTGTGGTTTTACAGCCTATGTCTACACGTCAGGAGTGTACAGTCAGACATCTGGGAAGAAAAGTTTTCAGGCTTTTCCCAAGGCACACAGGAATCAGAAATCCTGCTTTTCTTTTCTTTTTTCTTTACAGAGCTTGGCAGGGATGTGTTAAAAGATTGGCAAAAGGACAAGAGAGAGAGAGAGAATGGATCCGTGATTAAACCACGGTATAGTCTTAATTGTCATTAATGTGTGATGAAATTCTCCAGCGTCTTAAAAACAAACAACACTTCAAAAGTGTTCGAAATTCCTCTGCGACTTTTTAATACCGCGCAGGTAAATTACGGTTTTGATAACACCCATTATCCCTCCTCCGTCTCTCAGGAGAAGGACTGAATGTTAATCAGAAAGAAAATCATTCCAAGCTGCTGTTTGTTCAAGAGGGAGCAGAGAGCTGCTAAAGAGGAGAAGGATGCTAATCAGACACTGAGTACACCAGATAAGCACAATGAGCAATGGGTAAGGAGCCCAAATCCTGTCCATAAACTAATAAAATACTTAGAAAGATAATAAAATAAATAAAGAAATGAATGAATAAATAAACACATTATAGGAACATCATGACTTTTAGAACATTATGCAATTAAATCATAAAGTGTACAAATATAAAAAATGAGAATTTGCATATCTACAATTATAATTAAATAAAAAATACCTGAAACTATTTATATAGCAAAGTAATATTACATTTATAGAAAGTAACGATTATTTTAAAGAGCTAAATTATTATGAAATAGTCGATGTAATTATTAAAATTCTCATTTACATATTAAAATATATAATGAATGTATTTTTTATTTAACAGTAATAATATAGTCATTGAAAGATATTTGTTTCCCTTTCTCTCGGAAGCTGTCATTAGTTTGTCAACAGCACCCCCTGGTGGATTTTGTGTGTCTCGGTTCTACGTTGTGTAAATCCCAGAAAAGGACTCCGCCCACTCTGTCCAGACAACCAATCCCAACCTTCCCTCTAACCATTTCAGCCAATGATAGCCCGGGTTGTAAGTGGGCGTGACTCGGCATTTAGAACGTAATTGGTCGATTGTGTGACAGGAGGCCGACCGAGTGCTACGTCATTATTATGCGGCTGTTCCTCAGTCTTCAGGCAGCAACATGTGAAGAAATCATGCCCACAGTTTTTCTGACAATTTACATTTGCTCGGCTAAGTTCTTATATCACATAAAGCGACGTTCATGAGTAAAATAGCGGCTTTTAGATTCGTTTGGATTCTGTAAGTAGCTAAAAGTTAACTTACTTGGTGTATTAGCTCTGCTGTTAGCCTGTTAGCGTCATGGACAACACAGAGGAGAATGCCATTGAGCTCCATGGAGATGAGGAAATAATTGAAGTAATCGATCTGAACAACACAGAGCCTGGGCCAGGTACTGAGGGAGTCCCTGCACTGATTGCTTACCTTTCAACTTCTGTGTGTTTGGGGAATCGATCAGGACTTCAGAAGTTATTTAGATCCAAGTTTTTCTTGTAATTTGATGGCTTCAGTATTTATAGATCAGCGTTATTTCCCCAGATGATTTGGCTGACGGCTTGGGAGATGTTGACTTTGAGGATGCTGGAAACCCGGAGGACGATAACGAAGGATGGGAGACGGAGGATGAGATGGAAGCAGAGGTGGAGCAAGATGACAGCGAGCTCACCTTCTCCAAGCACACAGGTAGACCCATCCTGCATCTACTTGAGATCCTACAGCTGTTCGAGGCTCAAACTTTGTCCTGCTGCCCTCCTCTCCCCGTGCCCAGGTTCTGTGTTCTGTGTGAGTTTGGATCCAGCCACAAACAGCCTAGCTGTGACGGGTGGAGAGGATGATAAGGCTTACGTCTGGAGAGTGAGCGATGGAGAAGTCGTGATGGAGTGCACAGGTGAATACTCCTGCTCAAATCTACCTATCCATACATCCATTCAACCATCCAGCTACTTATTTATCCATCTATCCAGTTTTTCTTTATAATATGTGTCTTGTTTTTTGTTATTCTTACCCTGCAGGCCACAAAGACTCGGTGACGTGTGCCATATTCAGCCATGACTCGTCTCTGGTGGCTTCAGGGGATATGAGCGGTCTAATCAAAGTCTGGAAAGTGGAAGCAAAAGAAGAGATCTGGTCATTCGAAGTGGGAGATCTGGAGGTAAAATGCAAAGAGTCAGTTTATCTCTTGTTTTAAGCTAGTTTTTCTTTTCCCCCTTAAAGAAATATCAAGAATACAGGGTTACATCAATAGGTTAATGTGTTTCTGTGTTAAGTTGTTGCTTCACCTCTTCCTCAGTGGTTGGAGTGGCATCCCTGCGCTCCTGTGCTGCTGGCGGGGACAAACGATGGCAACGTGTGGATGTGGAAGATCCCTGCAGGAGACTGTAAAACCTTCGAGAGTCCGGCGTGTCAGGCAACCAGTGGAAAAGTCCTCCCTGACGGTGAGAAAACACCAAAACAAAGAACGCCTCACAATATTTCAGAAAGGTTGTAACAAGTGTTTAGTGGTGAATATGACAGTCAGGGCTTGATTTTTAGACAATTTATAGTTGCATAGACTGAATAAAAAGACACGCATTAAAGCAGACCTATCCTAAATCTTAAAACATTATAAGTGTTCAGTAAATTAAGTGTTTCTCCAGATAAAACCATGAAGAAAAAACTAAATTACCTTCTTAAGTTTGATGCTGTCAAGTCTTTGGGGAAACACTGTGACGCTGCCACACTTTCCTCCAGGTAAACGAGCCGTGGTGGGTTATGAGGATGGAACTGTAAGGGTGTGGGACCTAAAGCATGGAAATGCCATTCATGTCATCAAAGGTAGGACACAAAGACTGATTACTCAGCGTACATAACATTTTATGTGTTCAGACCAAATTGTCACAGTACATATGTCACCAAGTCAGGAGAAGAACGTTTCAATCAGAGATTAAAGTGCATCCTTTTGCAGGTCAAGACGGACACCAGGGGGCGCTGACCTGCCTTGCTTGCAACAAAGATGGCTCTCTCATGCTGACGGGTTCAGTGGACGGCTGTTCCAAGCTTGTTAACACCACCACAGGCAAGGTGGGTGCAGCCGTGAGCCGGAATAGCCAACATGAAACGGGAGCCATCCTCCCAGCAGCTCGTCTCAGTAAAAGCGTGTTTACAGGTCGTTGGAGTGTTTTCTGTGGAGGGAGGTAAGGCAAAAGAATCGAAAGATGAGGAAGAGTCCAACTCTGTCGAGTCTGTGGGATTCTGCAACATGTAAGTTTAAAAATCAGATTACAAAATGTGACATGTTGGCTTCAGCGTCTTACATCTGCGGGGATCTTTGCAGCCTACCTCTCATAGCTGTGGCGTACCTGGATGGGACTCTGGCCATTTATGACCTTTCTACACAGGTGTTGAGGCACAGATGCCAGCATGAGGTGAGTGTGCTTTTGTTTTACTTTAGTTCGCTCCGTTGAAAATCTCAACCACCTTCTTCTGCCTCTTCCAGGCTGGGATTGTTCACCTGAAGTGGGAGGAGTCTTCGTCTGTGGTGTCCACCTGCAGTTTGGACGGAGCGCTGCGTTTATGGGACGCCCGTTCTGGCAACTTGTTGTCCGAGTACCGCGGCCACACCGCGGAGATCCTCGACTTCACCGTCAACAGGTACGACTGCTTTGAAATGGCCTTTGTTTCACTTCGGAGACACATTTGGGTCAGGGTAGAAAACAAAGATTCAGCCAAAAGCCTGAAAGATTCACTTCATTTCTAATTGGTGAATCCAGTTATTTATTTTTGCAAGGTTAAAAGAAAAAGTGTCAAATGTCCTAGTTTGGCAGCAAGAGTTCATAGCCTACCATGAAAGCTTCAATTCTAATTGATTATCAAACACATTGCTTTATTAATGCATATTAAGGTATATTTGTTGTAACGCATTGTTTTGGAACTTCTTTGACTATTAAAGCAGGATAAATGCGATTCCCTCACCTGACTGTATCCTCATGTCTCCTCAGGGAAGCGTCTCTTGCTGTAACGGCCTCAGGAGACAACCAGGCCAAAGTGTTCTGCCTCCAAAGACCCGATCGATAAAACAAAAGCTAGAGAAAAAAGAGAGAGGAACTGCGTCACAGCAAATGGACAATTATGGCTCAAACTTTCTGTTTTCTAACACCGGAGAATAGATTTTTTTATCCTTTGGGTATTTTAAAGTATCCTCATGTGTTTTCTTGACAGAAACCTTTAAAACGGAAATGACTAAACAAATGTTTAGTTTAAATGGTCTTCTTCATGAATCAGCACTTGAAAGGACAGTGATTTTTTTTTCCCCTGTAATTGCGGTGCATCATTTCCTAAATGTAAGGATGTGTGTGGTCTTCCAACTCAATACACAAACTTATTCATGTAAACTCAATTGTAAATACAGACAATAAAACAATATGCTCTCCTCTGGGCAATTTAAACTTTTATTTTCATTCAGGGACTGCTTTGTGTCTTGCGTTCATTCTCCCATCTATTTTTGTGTGTTTATGAGATAAAGATGTTTCCTAAAGCAGCTCAAATCAAGCCGGAGGGCAAAGTTGTTATATTACGGGTCATGGCAACATGGTTAACCGGCGAAAGAAATACTGCGCTCAGTTAAATCTGTGTCTGTAAGTGCTTCTTTAGCCTTCAGTTTCAGCTGAAATATGTTATTAGATAAATATAAAAGCAGAAGTTGAGCCGATCTGGAGATGACAACCTCCTAAGGGAGGGAGATTTTTTTTTTTAAGCTCTATCGACATTAGATGTGATTAAAGCAAGACTGAATCAGACAATGAGTTTGAAAAAGCTCACGTAATGCATTTAGCTCTTTATAATTCAATAGAAACGCAGCACCATGTGCTTTCAGTACTCAGGACATCAGATTAGGAGGTTTTTAATGTCATTCTATAAATCCCACTTCTGTCTCCTTTGGCTAGTAAACTTAACTTTTAGATTGAACTGATCTGAAGAACTCAGACCGGTCTCAGAAACTGACCGGTCCACATCGAGACCAACAATGGGCTTGTCAAGTATCTTATCTGCAAAAAGCAGGTGCAGCTAAGTGATTTTCCTTTTCTTCCAGTGTTATATATTTGAAGATATAAATACCCACAATTAAGTTTCTCTTACTATTTCTCTGTTAGAAATAACCAATAAAAAGGATTTTAAACAAACAAAAAAAAAGCTAGGCTATGACCAGGTAATCATGTCACAAAAAACGGAGTCCTGTGTCCAACCAAATGAAACAAAAGGCCTGTCGATCCTCTCAACATACTCGATTGTTTCTTGTATAAAAATCAGTTTTATTGCTCTGTTGTAATATTCTAACTTGTAGTAACTGGAGTACTGTGTGGCATGTATTAGAGAACTCCATTAAAACCTACATCAATCATCTGGACTTGTGTTCATCATCTGAGGCTTTAAGCAGCATGGGGTTTCTTTCCATCCTTACATAATTCAGATCCACTGGGGAATCTTTGTTTGTATAAACATAATATTCCCGGAAGAAGGCTTCTTTGAGTGAGACCTACGCTGAGAAAAAAAGGATGTTGTTCATCATGACGCAGAAACTGAGTCCAGAAAATATAGTTTGTTTTGTTTCCTGCTAAAAAGGATGATATACACTCGCCAACTTCTTTATTAGGTTCTACTGTTGAATTGATTGCTATACCAAGCAGTGAATTAGTTCTCTTTTTGATTACACATTCACACCTCCCCAAACAAACAGGACTTTCTAGGCAAACGAACTAGAGTTGGATTAAAGTCGACAAAATGGGGCTGGTGTCAGATACACATTGATGCGCGCTTTACTCCAGAAAGCCTCATAAATGTTGTTTACCAAACCTGGGATGCCTACTGTCAGCCTTATTTCTGTCATCATGCTCTTCCCTTCAGTTAAAGAGGGAACCGTCAGTGGGTATCCTGTGCACAAGTGCTTTTTCCTTGTGCCATTGTTCAAAGCCAAAAGTGCAAAGGTAACTGACCCAGAAAGGCTGTCCCTTTTCAAGGCATAAACAAGATGTATGTTTTACATAAATAAATGTATCGTCACATGTGTTTGCTCTACAGTCAGCAGAGTCGCAACAGGACACCGGGGGAAAAATGACACCTGTCAGATGTAGTTTACACTCACAGTAGGGTATTTCCCTCCACTGTCACAACACAGCGTTTGGCCATTAGTTTTCACTTGCTGTCTTGTCTCGTCTCTGTTTACGCTGTCAGAGAGCTAGATGCATTTATTGATTAAATGAGCATTTGTTTAGAAAAGCATCTCTTCAATAACATTTCATAAGGCTGCAGTATTCAGAGAACAAACTGAGCAAAATCTCCTGGGTCCGGTGCCTCTTTCCATGGGAAAAAGTGGATTTTCTGTCACCTGAACAATTTCTTATATTTTAAATATGTATCCTGCAGAAATAATAACTTTTGTTTTCTAACTGAAGCCACCATATTTTAAATTGCCTACTTTATCATCCCCTACAACAAGATTCTCAGAGACGAAAGAAAAAAAGGCAATCTCATTTTACTAATACTCCTAACTTTGGTTATGGTTTTTGTTTTTAAATACAAAACTTAAAGTATCTTTTTATTATCAATTTTACTCTGATGGAATTTCTTTCTAAGTTATTTGGATTGCAAGAAACTTTGACCTTAATTCTATCCAAACTGCATGATGTCATATATAACGTAGCAATTTTTACTTTGCGTGGACAGTTAAAATATTGCTCGTATAAGCTGAAATGAATATTTAAAAAGTTAAAAGATGTCTAAGGATGGGAAAGAGGAGGCAACCAATGCTCCAATCCCACTTGTCAACATCACCCACTTGTGATAGATTAGTTCCTTATTTGCTTATCTGTTTATTTTATCACAAAAAACCTTTATTCAAAAAATATTCAGGAGAAGCAGCCTACATGTTTTTCTAACCATGCCCATAAAATCACAGTCTGAATAGAAAACGTTGAAAGTTCATTTTTCTGTAAACATATTTTCTCCAGCGATGGCTATAGCTTTTAGTCACTTTCACTGTAAAAACATAAATGACAAAAAGTCTCAAAAATTGTAATTATCTTCTTTGAAAACCAAGCTTAACTAATCTTATTCCGTTACATTTTCCCGCTGTGCACAGAAATAAACCAGAATATGGATTTGATTAATTATCGCACACCCTGGAGTTCGGGGAAATCCAAAATGTTTCGTCTCTTCTTGTTTTTCTTTTATGTCCAGCCTGTCCTCCCTGTGTTGTGTCTTTTTTCCAAATGCTCCAAGTCTTGGGAACATTTCTGTTTAAAAGTATTATCTGATCGCAGCTTTTTCATCTCTTCCAGGACTATGTCTGCTCCAAACTATCGGGGTAAAGAGGGGCCCCTGTGTTTGGCGAGCAAAACAGCTCTCCACTGCTCTTCTATCCAGCTTCTTGTTTAAATATCAGACATCTGTGACAACTGTTATGAATTCAGGTGTATACACGTACGTATTTATAAGCGTTGTTCACCCCAAGGGCAAATAGGAAAATCAAGCGGATGCTAGCTTGTATATGAATCTTTCAAAAGAAGGCCTTCCCCCTCCCATGCTAAACGCTTAAGAGTGGCTCAACAGCAGGCCTATCTGACCCATTTTCTGATGAATTCAGTTAATTATTCAGTCTCGTCAGTACACAGAATGTTTCTCAAAAGTCTTGGTGCTCACCAATATGGGCTTTTTGGGGGGAAAATTTGAGATGTGTTGTTTTTGGTCAGCAGTGGTTTTGGCTTTGGACCTCTCTGCGCTGTCTCTTTATTACTTTTCAAATCAAATCATCAAATGAAACCCAAAGAGGATGTTAATAACAGCTAATTCATTATCTAACAATGAGCGAAATTATATCTTCACAGAACTAGTCAGTCGAAAGATTCTTTGATAATACATGAGGAAAAGTACAAAATCTGAGTTAGTTGGATAATTGAGGGTTAGAGGGCACTACTCTTACTGCCAGCAAACCCCGTTTAGGACAAGACAGCCTCAGGATGACAGCTACCTCCTCCTCCTTCTGAGCACACTTCCTCTTTAAAGTAACTGTGAGGAAGAGAGTTGGCTGCTCGTTCTGTCTCTGTCTAAGCTTGCACTGTGGCTTGTTAAAGCTGCAGGGGTCGGCTGCTCTGTGACTCTCTTTAGCGCTTCTGGCTGTGGATATGATATGCAGCAGAAAAGGAAGCTGAGATTTCGGACAATTCATCACATAAGGTAACAAAAGTTTAGATTTCCTTCTGGTTTTTGATTGAAAAAGCTTCTGGTGAGCATTTCATGGTGAGCTTTTCTACAGCATGTTACATACTATGAGGTGAAAGATTACTTTAATTCAGAATGTTATTTAACTGACTTACGATGCTTTATGTCAGAGGAAGTATCCAGCTTAAAATAGAGTCAATAATACGCTGCATCCCTGACTATAAAGACCTTCCAGAAAGCATAAAACTGCTCTTAACTTGTAAAGGCTAAAAACCAATTTGCATTGTGTGTTCATCTTTTAAAGAGCCTTTAAAAACACCATTTGCTCAAATTGTAGCAGGACTTTGATACCATAAAACTCCCCCTCGTTCTGCTTGAAAATGCACTTTTTACACGTAAACCCTGGAAATGTACAGGCTTGTTTATTTTCACTATCAAAATTATAAATGTTGTCGATATTCTATATATTACTGCTTGCTAGCGTTTGATATAACATCATGTACCATAAGCACAAATATTATCGGGCTAAGTAAAGTAGAACTAAAACTGATAGTTGTTGTTTAAGAAGACTAAATGCTGGATCGAAAGATGCAAAAAATAAGTTCGTGCAGCTTCTGTTGTTTTGTTTTTGTTGTTTTTTACCCATACGCATTTTTTTATTCTCCCACAGGATGTTTGTTCACATTTAAAGCTTGAAAGAACTTGGAAATTATTTATTATGATCTCATTTTTTATTTTATCATAAAAAACCTACATAAACAGTGGTAGTTTTGATACCGCAGAGGCAGCTCTCCATCCAGGGAGCCATTTAGCCATAAAAACTCAGGAAAAAAAATAAAACACCGACTGGAATAATTTGGAGAGGCTGAGTATTTAACAACTAGATAACGTTTTGTGAACAATTCTGTCATGGAAATAAGCATAACAAAAATGTAGCTTTGAAAAACTATTCAGAGAAAAATTTTAAAAAGTAAAATGAATCTCTGGGTAGAGGTCCAAAAAACGTGAAGTTGCACTAACAATAAAATTTTTTTGTTTGTAAATGAGTTTTAAAATAAAAGTATATATATATATATATATATATATATATATATATATATATATATATATATATATATATAGTTTTTTCTTGGTTCTGTG
>CAEFZX010004112.1:0-20275 GCA_903066825.1 Alfaro cultratus | reverse complement strand
AAAAAATCAAGGTATTAATGTCCAAAATGTCACCTAAAAAAAAATACAAAAATGTATATGTATATATTATAAACTCATAATTTAAGAACAGATATTTTGTTTGAATAAATGCTTATAGGTTTTGTTTTTAAAAAACAATCAAGCCTCGTGAATTCTGGAGATGTTACCTGTAAGATTAAAACTGTTACAAACCCCAGATTAGGTATAATTTGGTTTTTAGTTAACTGAAATAGTGACCTCTTCTGGTAAAGAGGCGGTACTGCATCATCAGAGCCTCTCCCAAGCTCAAAACTTATTCCCTTCAACTAGTTCTGTTATAACAAAATCAATCTTAAAAATACAAAAAACAAATTATAATCTACAACTTTATAAAAATGGACATGGAGGGGAAGAAAATGCAGTTTACTGGGAGGGTTCTACTAAGTGAAGATAAAGTAGTAAAACACATCCTGGGCAGAGCTCTTATCAGCTATAAACACACAATCATCTGGAGTTGACATGCAGCAAACTGACCTGTATTTCATAGTTCTGTTTCTTGGCTGCAGGTTGAAGCTTCTTTTTTGACTGAGGCGGAAAGCAAAGAAATGAATCCATGTTCAAGTAAGCCAACTATTTACTAACCAGATACAAACAAAACAAGACAAACCTCAGACTTTCTTTTCTTTAGTGGTTCTCGGACTGTGGGTTTGGCTGCATTTGAATCCCTGGCTTGAAGCGTGAGGCGACCACTGAGATGAAAATTGCCATTTTAGGTCCCTCTTATTTATATACAATTAATAAAAATTTTAATCCAAAGACAATCTATTTCTATTCAGATTTTCTTTTTTAGCTTAAAAGTTTGAAATTAAGAAATTGTGAACTTGTAGATGCTTACCTGCGTCTAGACATGGTGCGGATTTATTCTTATGGCTCTCCTGGAAATAAAACAAAAACAAGTTAAGATTTGTGAAGAATTGTAAAAATATTTACAGAAACTACAGGAGAATTGGACACTACAAAAAAATTAGGATCATAATTCTAATTATGATCCTTTAACAACTTTTGTTGTTAGAAATCCTAACAACAAAATAAGCAATGAAAAATATTAATACATACTGAAACTTTGCAATCTTTCTCATATAATTGCTTAAAAATTTAAAGGGGCAATTTGCTCGTCATACTAGTCAAATTCAATTAATCAAATTCTTCAAAAATAAGAATTTAAAGCATTTCTAGTCACCAAACACATCCTGTAGATGTTATGACAAAAAGGATTAGATTTGATAAAAAAAATCTAATTGGGATTATAGTTATGCTTTGATGAATAAATGAGGATCAGATCATTCCCTCCAATGCCTTTCATAGTTCTTAGAAAAATAGGAGTGGGTCAAAACTAAAAGGTCAGACCTCAAAGAAAAACAGGAAATCTGCTTCAGCAGGTAAAAGCCTGATCGGTGCATCTCTACATAAATCACTGATAAAGCTGCTAAAGGCTTAAATTGTCTAAAAATAAAAAAAGGTAAAAGTTATGTTATATAAAGCTTGGAAACTATTGGTTGAGCAGGAAAGGTTTCTTTAGAAGATGCAGGATGTAGAACTCCTAATTTGAATAGTTGAGTCTGAACTTGGTGTATAATCTGTAGCTAATTTAGGAACAGCAGGGCTAGCTTGTGATTAACAATACACCCAGTTACCAATTTAACAATCCATCGTTAGTCTATAAACACAGGCTGGAGAAGCAAATGGAGCTACAATGCAGAGCTGCAGCTCATTGAAAACACGCTAAAGTAAATAAGAAGTGATGAAAAGAGGCAAACTAAACGGCCAGGTTCTGTGAGCTACCATGGTAATGCCTGGAAGAAGGGGGGCTGACAACTCCCTCCGTTTCAGACAAAAAAGCTCAAAAATACAACATTTCAATTCCAGTTTCTCGGCTTTAATGACGACGCATATGTCTCTAAACATGTTCACTAAAGTTTTAGTCGACAAAACATCAAAAGTATTGGGTTTTAGAGAGGTTTGAAACTCAAAGACGCGCCAATTTCTACAACGGAGAAGCGGGAGGATTTGAGCCCTGCCTCTTCGAAACTACCCCCAAATCTGCGAGGGAAAACAGCGAAAGAAGACCGCTAAAAATGGCTGTTATTAACCTTAGACAATTACCAACTGACAGAGAAGGGGTAGGAGAACTACATATCTGAATACGAGGAGTTTTAGAACCAATGCAGAGCCAATAAAGTCGGGTAAACTGCAACCAATGCGAGGCTAATCTGAGGAGGGCAGCTACTGTACTTAGCAAACTAACAGCTAACTAGGTCAACAATAACCGACTAACCCTCCAAAATACAGATAAACTATAAATCATCAGCTTCAATCTGAAACACTGGGTAACTATTTTTTACTTAAGATAACCGCTGAAAGGTCAAATGACACTGAAAACCTGCTTTTAAACCCACCACCCAAACTACTGTTCAACGCTCTGCACTTGCTGTACTTTCAGGTCAAAAATGTTATAGAGCAGATATATAACACGATTTATGAAGTTCGTGTAATGCAGCAAAGCTGGAGTTAAAACTACATGGTCAGAAGTTCCTCTCTTGGCCTATTGGAAAGTCACTCCACCCAGAACTTTGCTATAATAATGCAATTTTCCAGCTAATCTACCAACTAAAAGTCCCCAAAGTGATTTAGGATTACTGAGCTTGTTTTAAAATCCTGTAGATATATCGGTAGACCTGCTCAGAAGCTCGGAGATCTTACCTCCTCAGCGAAGAATGAATGAATGCATCAGCTGTGGCGCCGGCGCCAATCCTTATATCCGCATCTGCCTGTCGGCGCCAGTGCGCATGCCCGTTCCCGGTTAACACAAACGCGCTAAATGTTCAAATCTGAACTGTGATTTTTTGCAAATGGGCAGCACCGAGCGGGTAAAATCGGTCGCTCTTGCTTTATTTTGATGTATAACGACTAAAAACGACCCCAGAATGAAGCTTAGCGACCGTTTCGTCGTGTTTTTTCCGTGCCTTCGTTGGTTTTTAACGGTCACCGAAACGAAACAACGTTTTTAAGAGGTAAACCGGACTTTCCGTTTGTCGCGGTTGAATTTTAACGACGCAGAAATCCTTTATGAAGCGATACACATAGGAATGAGTCAGCATTTCTTGAATTTGACGGAGTTATATTAGAGTTTTTAAGCGATGTAGAAACCACTTCCGCTCACAGATCCCGCCTGTGGGAGGAAGCAATGTGACGTCAAGCCAATGAGAGGGCGAGTAGTGACAACCGCGTGCGCTCAGTGCAGAATGTAAACAAAGTGAGCACGTGGGGCGGCTGTCAAAGAGAGAAGCTGTGTATCTACTACTTCAACATATTTTATCTCAAGTAAAAGTATCCAAGGAATTACTCAACTAAGAGAGAAAAAAAATTGTAAAAAGTACTGTGTAGCTGATCAAAAATATCAATCACTTAATCATCAGACGGACCAAAATATAAAGTTATGTGTAAATTTTTTTAAATACCTGAATGAAAATTATTCATATAAATTACATAATTACAAAATAACAAAGTTTGACAAAAGAAACACATTCCTAAATCAATTTTTTCCTTTAATGAAAAAACCTTATGAAACAAAACTACAGGTGTGTATCTGTGTCTGGTGATTTTTAGTTTAAAACAAACTTGTTTTTCATTCAGTGAAGTTAGTTACAGTGGGTAGATCCATTCATTCATTAATTTTCTTCCGATTATCCGGGGTCGAGTCGCGTAGAGTATTCAGAAATTTTATCCAAGTAAGAGTAGCAATACTCCATAATAAAATTACTCAATCAAAAGTAAAAAGTACATTGTAGTAAAAATACTCCTATAGGTATATCTTCCAAAAGATTACTCACGTAAATGTTACTAGTTATTACCCAACTCTGTGTTTGTATATATGTCAGAAACTGATATCTAAGCAGTCCTCCTTATCCTGATGTTCACATTTTGACATTATGAGGCCTAGACAACACCTAACAGTACACCAAACATTTCAAATTCAATTCTGTTAAAAAATACTTAGAAAAAATTTGTCCTTAAGCGAAGTTAAATGTCATAACTCATCTCATCCAAGCACCTTCGAAGAGTTATTGTTGCTCGTGATATTCAGCAGTAACATAACTTATTCATCTTATTCAACTCAATTCAGAAATACTTTGTTGTGAAGAAAAATGTAATGTTGTTGTAACTCATATCAGCCAAGTATCTTCAGGGTGTCGTTGTGAGTGGTGATTCTGTGGGCAGGAAGGATCTCCGGCAGAACTCTTGCAATGAAGCTAGTATGTATGACAGTCTCATGCATGCTGCTGGAGTAAAAAAGAATCACACACAGACAAACATTTGTTTATGAAAACATTTATTGTCGGCTAATGAGAGATCACATGTATTAACTATTACAGTTCAAAAACAGATGACCCCACTTTTTATCAGCTTTTTTTGTTTCTGACATCAGAACAGAGTGAATTGATCTGTTATACATCCAAAATACGAGGAAGGATGACAGTTATATCGATAAATAAAACATTAGCTCCTAAAATTCCTACTTTTTTTTTTCTTTTTGGCAAAGTGCTGTATTATTCCAGTAAACTACGTAAAAACAAACATATCTAACACTCGGTGAAAAATGAAAATGACAAGATATTTTTCACACTTAAAATAAAAGGAGAAAGAAAAATTATTTGCTACATTGTCATTCTGTCAAAGTTGTACTCAAGCTGGGCGGATGGTGGCAGCGAGAGCTGGAGCCTCTTCAAAGCAATGCATAGTTTGTTTCTGATGTCTCTGTTTTTATCCATTATGTCCAATCAGAACATTAACAAAAAAATAATAAAAAGAGTTCAAGTTCTTCATCGATGCATTGTCATTACAACATTTCAACCTGGAAGGCACGTGATCCAAAAATTTCAAGGCATTGAACAAAAATACTAGAAATCCCTGTTAGTTGGTAATAAAAGATAAGATTTAAACACAGAAAACATTTCAGGCTTCTGCCAGCAGGTGGAGCCTTAAACGTCGACTCCAATCCCTTCTTTCTTTAAAGTTGTCTTCTTCAAAAATATCGCAGTAACACAAAATAACACTAAAAGTGAACGCAAAGGTTGAAAAGTCAAGTTAGATAGCGTAGATCTAAAAGACAAGCTTACATAGGCTAAAGGCAAAGTCCACCATTGTAATATGTACAGCAAACATTAGAGACACTCAACAAACATAGTTACAGTCCTATCAAAAACAACCAGAGATCCTTCACCACACTGCAAAAAGTGTTCTGAGTTTGTTCAGATTAAAATCTTTAAAAAAGAAAACATACTCTATCTGAACAAGTTGATGGCAAAAAAATGTTTTAAGTACATTTTTAAAATTGTTACATAAAAGGCATTGAAGATTGTTCCAGAAAATGCAAAAAAACAATGGTGTGTAAAACTTGTAAGATGCAAAGTTCAAATACATTGTCAATTTAGTTGAATAAGAACAAAATACATTTTTATAAAACCTTAAACATGGAGATTCTGACATGTTAAGAGAAAAAAAAGAACAACATTAACTTACAGTTTTTGGCCGCAAGAGCCTTCCATATGTTTTGTTTGTATGATAACTCTTTCTTTCTGCAGTGCGGGAACTCATTCTGGTTTCAGCTTTGCTTACAGCGACACATTAAAACATAAAACTGTCTGAAATTTCATCCAAAAGCATTTAACAAACATTTCAATAATGCAAAAACAGAACAAAGTATTAAACAGTAGTGAAAGATTACAGATTGCCGCTACTTTCTTTTGGTTTAAATATCAGCTGAACAAAATGTAACTATTATAGCATAGAAGTTAGAACAGTTGAACAACATTAAGCACATTTCTAAAACCAAGTCAGGTACACTTGAGCAAAAAAAAAAAAATATTAACAGCTCTGAAAAGACAGTTTGTCTGTGTCTTGATAGATTCCCAAAAGTGGGCGATGGTTTGTTTTCACAAACCCGGGACTGAAAGAAGCTTTAGAGATACTAATCTATCAGGCAATTATTTCTCACACGCATTTCAGAGGCGGGAAAAAGTCCAAGCGAGTTAAAAGAATCATCATCCGTCAAGTAAATCTGCATTTTCCTAAAGTGTAAAAGGTGATTGGTTGTGACCCTGAGAAGTGGACTGCAGATTTATATCAGAACAAACAAGAAAAACAAGTCCTTTTCCATGATCTTTTCTATTTTTTCCAACATCGTGATACTAATAACATTACAACCATGCAACAAACAGCACACTCATTACCAAACATACCAAAGCAAGAATCCATCGATGCGTACAACTTCATACTGATATGTAATTTGCTTTTTTTTTTTCTAATTTGGAAGTATATATTTTTTTTTTACATACATGTTTTTGTTTTTTTACATTTCTATTCATCTCAAAGCTACCATTAAAACAAGGCATTTAGTGATATTGAACCCAGTCATTTTAACTACTTGTATTTATTTTTTCTTCCAAAAAAATATGGTGAAAAGCACTGAACTGAAAGTCAGAAGCAGGTTCGGTTGACACAGCAGGAAGTCCTGAACTGAGTGAAAATAGTGGTGCTAAAGATTTCAAAAAGGCAGTAAATATAAGAGACAAATTCCCCTAGAAAGGCTCTTTAAGTCAATTAAATTACTTGCATTGAACCTAGAGTGTGTTTGTAATGAGGACATGAGAACACAAAGAAATCCTGAGATCACGTATAAATGTTGATCATGTCTACGAAAAAAAGAAAAGAAAAGAAAGAGGCGATAGTCCAGGGGTGTGCTTGAGGATAATTTTGTTAAAACTCTGTTCTGTTTCTCTATTTTCAGTTACAACAGTCTACAGTTTCACAGGGTGATCTGTAATGTAACATCCTAATGTCTGGATTTACTTTAGGTTTGTTTAAGGAGAAGTAAACAGTAAAAGTCCTGTGGAAGTTTTTTTTTAATCCAGCAAATCCAACGTTAAAGCCTCCTTAGAGAAGTCCTGCACACAAGACCTTAAACCGGAGATGCACTGAGAAATCAGCTGTGGACCAAAATCCACAAATTTTTAGCTTGACTAACCCTAGATTGACAAGAAACTGGCCAGAAACTCAAAAATCCAATCATTTTTCCAATCAGTGAGCTGCCTGATGATAACACTCTTTAGATTGGATGTTGTTACTGAGTAAAAAAACTGAGTGAGTTGCTGATATAAGAAGCCATTTAAAAAGAAACGCAATTTTCTACGACATGCTTGAGTCATGTTGAAAAGCATCAATGCATATTGATAAATACATGTGGTGCATTCAGGGCGTAAGAGAGAGAAAGACTTGAAGAAGATATAAGTCATGTTTAACCTGCTAACTGATCATTTCTGCATGTCGGCTTTGAAAATGATTGAAATCTCTGAGTTACGTTCTTCAGTGAATACAAACGGACATAGCGGTTTTAGCTAACAATGATCATTATCATTACAAAATGTCAAAAACAGTTTTAAATGTAAACATCAGTGGAGGGCACACTTCCCCTGATCCGCTAATAGCAGAGCTAGTATTTTGTTTACTAACTCTGAAAAACGCTTAGCCCATTTAACTCCTCTGAAAAAAAAAAATTCTGGATAAATCTAAAGCGTTAATTTACTTTTAGTTTTGTAAACTTTCAGTTGAATGAAGCTTACCAAAAATAAAAGAACTGAGTCAAAGACAACATGTGATAGGCTGACACAACGAATCAATGGTGGTTAGTTGAAGGGATTCAATTAAAACTCTCCAGATCACCTAATATTAACTAAGATAAATTATCGTCGTTTTTGAAGAGTAATTGGTATTGGCAGTTTGCCATTTTACAAAACCCAGAAATCAGCCACAAAACTCAAATTAATGCATCTCTACACACAAAAAGCTAATTATAAAGTAAATGTTTAAAGACTCATTTAGTATTGCACTTCACAAAAATATCAAATATGAGCTCAAATTGTTTTTCAAAAATTAAATGCCTCCTGCCTCCTTGTAAAAGAATAGCTAAAGTAACCAAGAATGTTGCTGATTATAATAGTGTGGATGAAAAAAGTGGAAATGCCCCTTTAAGGATTTGTACCCAAACTGTTTGAAGTCTCATCCTAACAGTACTGCAATGATTAAACTGAAGCACAGTCCTGCTGGACTGTACATATTCAAGTGATTTAGGATCTGCAATGTCTCCTGCTGCCTTGACAAAGTTACCTGTAAGTTTGCAGGCAACCAAACCATCACCTTGTGAGTCCCTGAAATAACACCACTGGACCATCCTGCCACGCTGTGAACCTGCCTCTGAATAAAGTGACCTACAGCGTTGTTTCTACACATTAAGTTGCCCATACAGAACAAAACAAAAGAAAGTGAGAAGGAAAGGGAGTCATTTTGACACCTCTTTCTCTCTGTGATTGGATATAAAGTAGTCAGAAATGGTAAAGGGGTACATGATGAGCTTTTTCTGCATCCCTTTCTCTTCTTTTCAGAAAGAATACATAAAGAGAAGGGCGAGAATGAAAGGAGGGAAAGTGTTTAGAGTAAAAAAAAGCCAGCTACTTTCCCCATTTCCCTGTCCAGTAAGGTTTTCAAAAGGATCAACCGGGACTGATGATGTAACTGGCAGCTTGCTGGTGTTTGTTTCTGAATTATAACAATGAAAAAGAAGTGTGAGTTTCTGAGAGATTGGGCGGTGCTGACATTTCAATCCTGACTAATTGTGATGCTGCTGGACTCCATCAGAAGTTGAGGTGCCTCTGGGTGGGCTGGTGCAGATGGAAGTGGAGGGTGCTGGGCTTCGAGGGGCGCAGCAGGTTGAGGCGTCGCAGGGCCTTGCGGGACAGCAGCTGGGTGCGTTGGGTGACGTTACCCGGCCGCTGCTGCAGGAGTCCGGGTTTGGTGGTGAGCGCTGCAGCGTAGCAGGTAGAGTGCAGGCTGGAGCGCCGCTGCACCACCTCTGGTCTGTAGGAGGCAGAAATGCAATGACATAGAACAAATGAGAACAGTTCATCACTTTCTTAATCTTAGCTAAAATACAAATTATTACCTGAATGACACCATCATGTTTTATATTTCTAAATATTTGACAAAATGATGAAAATCTCAGTTACATTCTCTAGAGAAGACACATGGTTGTAGAGGTTTTAGCTAATTCTAATCAAAATGCCAGAGACAGTTTAAATATAAATACTAGTGGTAAGAACATTTCTGCTATTAGCAAAGCTAGTTTTTCACTTAGCGCTATAGAGATTTTGCTAACTTTGAAAATCATTTAGCTCATTTAGCTTCCCGTAAATTAGTTTTTCTTAATAAATTACAAAGCGCTAATTTACTTGGCTGACAAAGAGCAGTGGAGGACAGGTTAGTACTTTCTGAACGCCATGACACCATCATGTTTTATCTCTCAAAACACTGTAATAGAAATTTCCTTTTACACTTAAAACCAAGGAATGGAACCATCAACTGTCTTTAAGTTTCATCAGAAATAGACATGTGTGTTGTGAGAGCCTTCTGACAGTAACAGCAGCAGAGTCACACTGCAAGGTGTCAGCTTCAAAAATACTGAGTACGAAAAAGGAAAACTTTGGAAGTACTTATCTTTGGAAAGTATTATTTTTTTATTGTTTTAAATAAGGAAAATTATTATTTTATAGCCTAAAATATAATAACAGCGCTCCTTTAGTGAACCCTTGATCATTTGTAGCAAAGGATGAATCTGCACCAACAAAATACTTCTAATCTCAACAAGCTCAGACATTTCTGCTTGACTTAATATCAATAGCTAGAGCTGATCTGCTGATTAATTTTTAGATTATCCAATTAATAATGGGATGCAAAATAGGAAATCTTTTGAACGTAAATTGAACTAGGGAAGCTAAAATAATGCAATTTGAGGAGTTTTGAGTAGAACATATTTACAGACAAAGAAGTTTTTTTTTTATCTCAACTGCAAAATTTACATATTTTTATTCAGATTTGGCTTAATTACTGATATTTCAGTAAAGTGTCTATTTTAGTGTCCAGTTAATGATTAATCATTACTAAATTAGTTATATTCGATTAATCCAATTCATCGTCTCAGCCCTACTTTAGATGCCTCCTCAACATGTTATCAGGTTCTGGAGAGGCTCGGTAAAGAGCATCTCAAGGTCACGGGATAGTGACTATCAGTGACTGGCGTTGGTCAGAAAATCCAGAAAAATTCAAGGGACATAGATGCTTGTTTATTCATTATGACTGAGTCATTCTGTTAAAGCAGAGATCATAAAAAAACATTCATACCTAAGTCGAGGTCCTTCAAGTGTGGGTCTTGCCTTCTCTTTTCCACCTGCAGGTGTTTGGTTTGCAGACGTATTTCCAGACAGGAAGTCCATTTCCCGGTCGAGCGTGTGGTGTGGTATTGGGTCTCGGGTGAGTCGCGACGGGCTGTGGTGGGCGTAGACGGACATGCTGGGGTGTTCGATCAGCAGGTTCTCCAGCGGGCTGGTCTCCAGGAGAACCGGCTGACCGCCATGGCCGGTGAAGCAGGGGGGAGGAGTCACGAACCAGCTCTCCTCCAGAGAGCAGGCGTCCAGACGCAGGAACCCGCCTTCCTCCTCCTCGTCCCCATCTTCATCATCCTCCGCGCCGCCGTCGGCCGTGGAGTTGAGGGAGGTGCAGGAGGGGAAGCGGATAGCGGGGCTGGCCATCGGAGATGGGATCATCACCAGGTCTTCCTCTTCCTCCTCCTCTTCATGAGGAATGATGGTGGAGTCAGAGAGGCCGTCACCACAATGACTGGAGCAAGCTTCAGCTGCAGAGGAGATGCAATTATTTCACACATAAGTTCAGTAAAATCAGAAGAAAAAAAAATCATTTCCACTCATGTTTTTTTTTTAAATTTCTAATGAAAATATCTGCTTTAATAATAATAATAATAATACCTAAATGTGGTTTTGTAATGGCGTTTGAAGCACAATTTTCATTAAAAACATGTTCTGTCATATCTGTCCAAAGAGCTCTTTGGCATGTTCTAAATCAGAGGTGTCCAAAGTGCGGCTCGGGGACCATTTGTGACCCTTGGATTGATTTTGTGTGGCCCCCAACTGCAATTCAAGAATGATACAAATTTGACCCATCCAGCACCGGTGGTTGATGCTGATGGAAACCTTTTATTTGTAATCAGGGTAAAATTATAATTTCTTTTTTTTTTTTTTGTTTAAAATGAAAAATGTTAAGTACAGCACAAACTATTTATCTTTTTAAAACCAAGCTTTTATAATAAGTAGCACCAGGTTTATCAGGAGACTTTTTATGAAAAGCAGACTTTGCAGTGCTAAATCAGCTTTTATTTCACTTATTAAACTTGGCTAAATTCAAGCATTTTGAAAGAAAGTGACCAAAAATTCTGTTCTTATACTGAGAATAAATTTGTCCAATTGAGTCCAAAAAAGTAGAAAAAACTAGATGGCTTTCTTTTAATTCAGCAAAAGTGAAAAATCCTTTTTAAGTTTTAGATTTACAGCGAATAACACCCCTTTCCAACCAAAAGTAAAATAAAAGCGGAGTATTTTATTTGTGTTTAAGTTTTTCTTAGTTATTATTTCTTGGCCCAGAAGTACTTTCGACTCTGTGATTTGACACTACCCCATCCCTCCAGCAGGTGGCGCTGCACGCCGTCTATGCAGCAGCTGAACCATCTCCACATGTAAACAATCATTTTGAGAGTCACAGTCAGGCCAGCAGGCCAACATCTCCTCCCTGCAACTGAAACCACAACCTGAATGTTTCTGTTTGAGAGCAAACAAAACTAAAACCTGCTAAACCCGTCTGAGAGTCTGAGCTCTGGCTTCATATCTGCTCCAAACCACCTGATCCACGTTTCCTCCACAAAGTGCTGCCAAAATAACACACTGAGCATTCTTGTGCTCTTAAATCACCCACAAACGCACCGACATCCTGCACCGCAAGGTGTCTAGCTGTGCAAAAGTGGAAGCTTGCTGAAACCTACAGATCAAGAGGGGGATCGGACTTGTTCAGCTTTTAATGATTGACCAAGAATCAGGAAGTTCTGAGGTGGAAACATGATCTAATGCAAGCAGGCTGGATGTTAAAAATAACTGTGTTGACGAAGCAGATGTCCCGGTTTGGGTCTGGTTCTGTTTATGGAGAGACTATTTTCACCAGCGCAGTAAAGATTGTAAATAACGAAACATATTTGAACTTTATCCGACACCTCGGCAAGCACACCAAACACGCATGCACCATTATAGGAATGGCTCAACTTTAAGACATCTCCATTGTGTCACCAACTGACCTCTAGGCTGTTATTGTGCATGCATCTCAATGCAAAACGCTTGTGAGTGTCTGCAGCTCATTTCCACACGTGACACAAACGCCACTCCTAAGAGTTCACAGAGGAATTCTTGTTTACCCACAACAGAACAGAGAAGTTGCAGCGTGCCGACTCAAAGCCCGAGAGTTGATGCACAGATATCACAACAGCTCAACATTTTAACGTTCTCCTTCTGAATCCATCTACTCTACTGAATCCATCTAGCAGAGGCTTTATGTGTGCTGGGTTAACGAGGCTCAGCTGGGAGAACAAACTAACTCGTTGACCTGTCCAATCCTCCTCCTCCTCCACAAACAAAAAGATGCTCAGAGTCTGCAGGTTTTATGGGGCAAAGCACTAACTTTACTAAAACACATTGTGAAACTCTGAGTCTCTGAATTGCGCACTGTTGGCATGACTGGAAACAAAAGCTTTAATACTGCATTTTCAGACATCTACAGTTAGTACTTTCATGCTTAGCTAGTTCTGTGCTTTTTAAAACAACTTTAGTCATACACAGTGCCATCCAAAAGTATTCTTTGTCATTTAGTGTACTATAGTGGTGGTGTGTGTGATATATCTGATATGCCTGGACTTTGACTAGATCTTTTTAGCACACTTTTTGCTTCTATTGTAACTCTGGTTGTTTGGAGGTTCCAGTTTTAGGGGGCCTCAAACAGCCACACCATCTACAATAACTTTATTTAGACACGTTACAGCAACGTTTCATTTCCCTTTCAGCTCAATAAAGTATTTTTGAATTGAATTGAACTGAATGTGTGTTCAGGACAGGACGATGTTCAGTTATAGTTTTAGTTTGTTTTATAATTAGGTGATTTCTGAAGGTAACTGGTCACACTGGAGTTTCTTAGGGGTATCACAGTGAAAGTGGCTAAATGCAAATGCATGCCACACCTTGCAGATTTTATGTGTTAAAAATGTTGGAAATCACACAGGATTTCATTTCATCTTTATAATTATTCACTACTTTATGTTGGTTTAGCAAATAGGTCTGAAACTTGCAGCTCTGGAGCCACAAATGGATCTTTGGCTGAAAATGATGAAGAATCAACTAATGTTTTTTAAATATAGCAGCTTATGTATGAAAAATGGCATTGACATTCCACAACAGAACATGATTTCTTTTAGATCTATTTAGATCAAAGCTATGCATCCACACTCTTTATGCTCTTTATAAAAGTAACTTTTCAGCAAGATATAGGAGTTTGTTTTAAGTAAATGATTCCTTAATATTGACAAAAAATTACGAGTTCCACTATTAGATTAGTACTACTAGTACCTTTATAAATCAATATTAAGGAATTATTTACTGAAAACAAGCCGCTATATCTTGCTGTTCTAGAACATAAAATTCAAATAAAAGAACACAACCTAAAGTTTGTGTTTCTTAATGTTGCAAAATGCAGAAAAGTTAAACTAATTCATATGGGTCACGGAAAGTCCTGAAAAACTTTAACCTTAAACCTAGAAAACTGGAAGGGAGCCAGACCAAACTTGCTCACCTTCACTGGCTTGAAAATTATACAACCAGGATCTATTTTTACCTCCTTTAGTTCCTTGGATGCTTTTGTTTGGCCCGTTTACAGGTTGACTTCTCCATTAACCACCTGATGCCAGATATCCTCCATCACCCACCACCCCGGCCTGCCTCAAATATTCACACGGCTGCAGAATCGGAGCCTGGTCAAGTCGTGGGTGGACAGACAGCTGAGGTAGAACCCACTCAGATCCATTTGGGAGTCACGGCAGAGCGTCGCGTTGCCGTATAAAGCGCGGATGACTTTGTGAACTTCTCTCTGCCTGACTTGTCTGTTTTGTCTGGGATCTGTTTTGGTCTCAGACGGCTCTGGAAACTTGGCCGGACTTCTCCTTGCCATTACAAAATGCTGAAGTTAAACAGTATCTTTATCTCCAGCCTGCAGCTCTGTGTCAGATCGTCTTTCTGCACATTAAAAAGAACTGTTCCACACAACCCTCGGTTTTTATTTTGCTGATTTTGACATATATTTTTTTTAAAATTTTAAGCCATTTTCTCACCACACATATTGACATATTTAAAGAATCTCTTTAAAAAGTTTGCAATCTTAGTTATATCAA
Source organism: Alfaro cultratus (assembly GCA_903066825.1). Classification (NCBI taxonomy): domain Eukaryota; kingdom Metazoa; phylum Chordata; class Actinopteri; order Cyprinodontiformes; family Poeciliidae; genus Alfaro; species Alfaro cultratus. The sequence goes on along the minus strand of CAEFZX010004112.1, from coordinate 5,856 downwards.
ATATATGTGTCATCTAGAGTGCTGGTCATAAGTTTACATACACTCATCAAGGGCACAAATTTGGTTGCTTGGGGCTTTTATTGCTGCATGTTTTTCATGGTGGGGTGATGATTACACAAGAAAAAAACTTTGATAAATATAAAATAAACCAATTCAGACGAATGACTATAAATTTGCTTTTCTATTTTCTGCACATAATATAGGGGCTCAAATATATACATACACCTCATGGAAGATAGTCTCTGCTTTACAATTGGTTTTCAAATGCTTTCAGGAGAAAACATTTTGTCAGAGGAGGGAAAAATGTACTTATTTTGCTACAATAACAGGAAGTATGCACTATCAATCATGATGGTGATGGTAGCATGCCATGGTTTTATTTTACTTCCAGTAGATAAAGAAGGCAAGCGTTCAACTTCTAATTGAACTCAACTGTACCCTATTAAAATGGGTATAAAACTAAAATCTGACACCACTCCGTTTTTGTTGTAATTTTTGGTGAAGAGAGAAGTTGCGCTCATTGTTTTTGAGTTGTTTCCTTCAATGGCACCCCCACAGCTGAGGGAGTAAACAGGTTTTCAAAGTATTTGGATCATTTTACTCAGTGTAGCGTGAAAATAAACCATGTCAATTAAAAATGTAACAAATATTACAATTTTGTTTCCTCATCGAACTGAGTCTACCGGACTATAAGGTATGAAAACACCCTAAAAAGCCTCGCCCCCCCCTTTTAAATTTTAGCTGATGCAGTTTTATTTTGCCTGAAATATTGCTAAATATAGCAACTTATATAACTAAGTTGCTAAGTTGGCAACGGTGGGGTGACTGTTAACCGTGATTTGGTGGTCTGTCAGGCAGCCGTCTCTCAAGGCAGAGAAAAGGGGTCAGTGGCTGATTTTAAGACCTTTGTGGAGGTAGATAATATTGGTTGCTCATGTAAGTATTGGCCAATCATCCAAAATTAAGGATATCGGGACTGATTTATCAGTGCACCTCTACTTTAGACTCAACTTTTGAGCTCAAATCAATCATTAAAAGTTGAGAATTGGTTATAGTCATGTCACGAGTTACGAGTGAATGCAAACCTCTGACCTGTGTCCTACCAAATGTTTTTAACTGTGCATCGGGTTTACCCAGGTAGTTCACTAAGATCCAGTCTTCTTCATCCTCCTCCTCTGCCTGTTTGCCGTCTCCCGGCGGGCTGCCTCGACTCGGCTCATTCCCGTCGTCTCCAAACAGACTGCTGGCGAACCTCTGGAACATGCCGGGACGTCCTGAAGGCCGAAGGAGGAGCTCAGAGAGGAGGCACGCGGCTCTGGGCGACGGTGGGGGTTTGGGGTAGTCCTTTTGGTCATCAGCTGCAGGGGGCACAGCGAGTCGAAGGCTCCAGAAAGGTGCTAAAGTGCATCAATAGGGTGTGGTCAGGGATCACCTGAGGGCCAGCAGGGCCATGCTGGACATCGCTCAACGTCGAGTGCAAAAGTAAAGAAAGAGCCCTGAGAAAAGACAAAATTAGTTGTTTTAGTAACTATTATTTGTATGTATGTTTTTAATGTCAAAGGTTACAACATTTTAACCTAAATCTGCTGCAGAATCATGCACAGGAACAAAGATGGAGGAGGTTATTTGAAAAGAATGAGAGATTTTTGTTCACACATAAAATATGGGTCAGGTGGGGCTTATGAAAGCAAAGACTCTATGCAGCTTGCCAAGTGATTATTAAGTTACCCGTAACCCTATCAAGCTCAGCACATACTCCATATACTGTAAACACTCAGTACTGCAGGGCCTCTAAAATACACTGAGCTGGTCAGCATTTTCCCTGTCACAAAACATTCTGCTGATGATTCTTTATTCTTCTGGAACTAGAAATAAGATACAGATCTGGAAAGAATGCACATTCCATAACTGGCAGCTGTGTTTACTTTTTGTCTAATTGCAAACATTAACAAATACTGGGTTTATCCATCCAGGTTCATCCTTTGATCGCGCTTAAATATGCGAGGAGGAAGCTAAAAACAACCACATAAAGACGCTATTAACTGGCTGGATAATATTTAGCAGCGGATGGACACTTATCAGGCCGTAAAGCGCTTCAACTTATATGTGCTGTCAGGGCAGATGGATGCGAAGAGCAGCTGGGATATATCTGATGGAAGCAAACACAGAGGAGCTCCTCTGTCTGCGTCTTTTATAGTGGCTGGGACATAAAGAGCTGCAGTGTCCTCAGAGGACACACAGACACAGCTGGCTGGCAGCCTGAGCTCTGGACTTCACATTAGGAAAGTAGACAACATGAAAAGTGATCAGTGTAGCTGTGTCCTGCTGCAGCTGCTAGGGTAACGACACCCGCTGGCAAAGTGTTGGAGGGTTTAGCAGAACAATGCTGCACCTGCCCTTTTAACCCATGCCTTTGTCTCAGTTTGCAGTTTTAGTTGAAAAAATGTCTTTCAAACTTCTCAATAGGAAATAATAAGGTGTAAGAATCCAATGAACAGAGTTGCATTTCTCATCTTTTCTGTCTCTAAAGCCAAGTATAAAAGAGTAACATCATTGCAAAACAAACTAAAAAAAAAAAACAATTAAAAATGTATATATTAGTGTGTTTGATGAATCAATAAGTTTACATCAACATCAACACTGTAAATAACTAAATAAATTAAATTGCTAACAGAAAAACTCATGAATGCTGGCAGGAATGATTCCTGTGCAAGCACCTTCGCTTAAATCACACACTTCTGAAAAATAATCTAGCTTTATATTACATAACTTATCAAAAACATGAAAAACTAGACAAAATAAGCATTTGATTACCCTTGGTTTTGTGTTTTATAAAGATTTTTTGAAAAATACAACTCAATACTTGAGGTTTTCACATGTATAGCACACGTTCTATAAATCAGTCTCTGAACACTTTTCTTCAGGTATGACCAGATATTTCCACAGTCTAAGCAGCAATTATCGTCATTAACATTCTTTTACCTTAGCAAGAATTTAGAAATTAGTGTCTGTCTCTTCCAATATGTTATCAGCAGTAGTCAGGTATATAATTTATGTCATACCTGTGCTGCTGCCTGTGATGTCTTATGGTCAGATTTACTTTATTATTAACTGAAAACAATATTTTTAAAAGATGTTGAAATTGACAAGTAGGTACCCTATTAGCTACCAATCAAAACTCTGTTGTAATTACCAAGAAATATATTTTATTTACATTTGAAATATGTATTTGTAAAAAATAGAGTGGAGTTTTAGCTAATAAAATGAATGTAAGCAATAAAACCTTTTGAAAGTAGTTTTGAACATTACAACTCTAATATACGAGGTGTAGATGAATGCATCATCGGGTTATCTTAACAGTTTACAAGAAGGGCATATCTACTTAGAGAACTGATGGTGAAACGGAGCTAAATAACGCGAATAATAACTTTGAACACCAAATGTCCGATTTTTCTTCCTGCAATTGAAAGCGTTCCGCCGTTATGCAGATCGGATGTGGTGCGTTCAAACGATCCCCTACGTGCTCGTATTTCCCAGTGATCCCCTAGCATTGATCAAACAAATGAAAAAAATCGAACGTGGGCCGCAACAGCGAACAAACAAAGGTTTTAAAGCTGTCGCCATCCTTAACAGCAGGCTGATAATCCTCTCCTGCACCTGTTCACCCCTACACTCATCCTCCCTGAAAGCAGCTACTTTTAATGTGAAATTCACGAACATGAATAGCGCTTAACTGACTGGAATCATCACACAAGGATAGCTCCCCCTCCATTTTCTTTTGACTGATTAATTTTCTTAAACTGTTCTACTATCGCATAGTCTGGTTGACTTTCTTGCGTCTGACTTTATTAATTCATAATATACAGATGGAGGCTATATAGGGTGTTCAAATCAGTCTGTCTGGGATTAGGAATGAACCACAATGGATGCCCCATAATCAGGGATATAGCGGGGAAAACACAGATTAGGCATGTTTTAGTTACAAACAGGGATTTATAACCTCTAGAGCGCTGCAACACAGTCGAACTGAAAATAAAATATTACTGTTCGCCTTTTCCCTATTACTAGTATTACATTCTGTACGAACATGTTTTATTGTAAAAAAAGAAAAAAGAAAAAAAGGTTATCGATTATTTTGCCAAAATAACGGCCAATTAAAACGTATTTTTCTGTTAAATAAGCTCATAAAAAATAAAGATGAATAACATTTTATATGTGGTGTGTTTTTGTGTGCTGCAAAGCTAATCGGCTTCCAGCTCCTGCTAATGTGATTTGTCCACCAGTCTGCAGGGGGAAAATAAACTGGCCCAGAGGTAGAGGAGCTGCTGCAGCAGCAGCAGCCTCCGTTGGACGCTTATTCATGGTTAAGCAAGAGGAAGAGAAGGAGGAGGAGATTGTAATTCTACACTCACAGGGCTGAACCGCCTGCTAAAAACTTTTCATCTTCTGTATTATGTAATAAAATATTCTTCAGAACAACACAGCACCCAAATTTGAATATATCAGATGAAAAAACATTAAAAACAGCCTTTTGTTTGAGCATAAAAAGAGAAAGACCAAGACTCAGATGCTGATCAGAACTGTGATCGCTTTGCAATAAAATCATAAATAGCCTACGTGCGTTAACAGGTCAGTTATAATTAATTAACTGATTAAACAAGACGTCCATCTACTGAAATGCACATGAAAATCTGATTAACATGAGGATAAAAAAGCAAGAGAGGCGTTAATGTTCAGCAGGAGGAAAACAAAGAACCCACCTGCGGCAGAGGGAGGAGGAGATGTAAACGACGGTTGAAAAAACAGAACAAAAATCCTTAAAACGGAGGTAGATTCGTTACTTTTCGAAAAATAGAAAAACTTGAGCTTTCTTCGCGGAAGAAATAAGATATAAAAATGTTTAATTTACGGGCTGTACATGGGGAGTCACAGTGAGGTTGCTCGCCTTTTCTCTTTTCGGCCCCGTTTCCTCGTCGGGTCCCTGTACTGCGACTTCTTTTGTTGTTGTTGTGGAGCTCCAACAGCTGATCGTCGTGACGTCACCTGGGGGGGGGGGACAGCCCATCACAGGGGCAGGGCCAGGAGCGGCTCATCCAATCAGAGCGCCGTCACTAACCCACGTGACTCTGCTCCCTCCTTCTTGGAAAAAGGGGGAAAAAAGGACATGACTGGGCAAAGCGCTCAGCTGAACGGAGCAGAAATGTTGGTTTCCCTCCCTGAAACAGGCAAATGTTACATAAACAGACCAGCATCCGGGTTAAGCTGCAGAGCTTCCTGTTTTATTAGAACCACCCAACATATCAAACTCTTATTGCTGCAGAATCATAAGACAGCATGAAAGAAGTGTACACCCTAATATACCCACATAGTTTTAGTTATTTACAGTTTAAAGAATGGTCTTCCCCAGAGGACATGTGAGGAAAACCTCTAAACTGATGTGCTGTGAAAACCTCAAAGATTTATTAGGCAACATTACTGAAAAAATAGCTACATGGAGCTACAGCAGACATGCCAGGAAAAAAGGTTTGGAGATCCCAGACTTTGGAGATCCAAATGAGATCTCCGAACTAAAACATTTTCTTGACCTGCGAGTACTTTTGACTTGATGATTTTAGGCCATGTGACAAAAAGTTTGGACACCTCTGCTTTAGACTGAGAGATTTGAGACTGAGACGTTCACCTTCCAGCAGGAAGACGACCCTGAACATGCAACTAGAGCTACAACCTAATGGCTTAGATCAGGGGTGCCCAAAGTCGGTCCTCGAGGGCCGGCATCCTGCATGTTTTAGTTCTGTCCCTGGTTTAACGCACCTGGATCAAATGATGGCTCATTAGAAGGCCTAAGAAGAACACTGA
>CAEFZX010004102.1:0-24869 GCA_903066825.1 Alfaro cultratus | reverse complement strand
CAGAATTATTTTAACCAAGAAATTACAGCAACTGTCCTACAAAACAGCCTGTTAATTCCACTCTACCCTGTACCCATTTAGAAATAAAACGGAACATAGTGGTTATGTTACAAGATAAGAAAAAAAAAATGAATAGAGAATTTCCTGCAAAATCAAGAGGAGAAATAATCATGTAATAAAAAGGTAACCAAGAGTTAGTTAGTTAGTTAGTTAGTTAGTTAGTTCGTTAGTTCGTTCGTTAGTTCAAGGAAAGTCTTGTTGCACAAAGCTGTACGTTTTGAGCAGGGGGAAGCAGAAAAAAGGAAACAAAAGGTTGACAAAGAGCAACAGGAGAGGAAATGCTTTAGTTCTGAGAAGGAGATTAGGTTTAATATCAGAATCTAAAACTGAAAAAGAAAGACACACAAGAGAGCTGACGCTGATAAGAAGCTCAAGAAGAAAATATTTTTTTTTTAGTCCAAACAAATCGGTAACACTAACAAGGAGCAGAAACTGAAGGCAAAACCTGTTATTGAAAAATAACAGTGATAAAAACATACACACAAAATATGGCAGAGGGAGATGAAAAGGAGAAGTGGACAGAAAGAGAGTGGCAAATTTAAAAGAAAAGGCAATCAGGCAGAGGATAAGGAAGATGGCTGAGATGGAAATGTTGGGAACCGGGGTTTGGCTCTTTGTGGGGATTTTTCTGTTTGCCTGCTTCTTCCCTTTTCGTCCACCAGGTGGTGCCTAGAGGCTGCACACCTTGGAGGACGTGCCCTCTGACTCTGGTCAGCGCATCTGTTATTCATCACCCAACCATCCCGGAGTTTATGGGGAGCAGGCTGCCAGCACTTCGACACCTGAGTGTTGCCAGTAGTGGTACTCTGGAGAAGGACCTCGCTGCAGCAAACAGAAAGGGGCGGGGACGGACCACTGTCAGTCTCATACCTTATTTGGAAATGGGACCATTGCACTCCGGAAGTGAAGGGGGCGCTATTTCCTAAATTATCCATGGTCTCCCAGTTGTATTTTATTTTTTTTTATCTGTGATATATCTTCACCTTTAGGAAGGAGTTTCACTCTCAGCATATATTTGAACATTTCTCTTTTATTTACTTCAGCACAGCTCAGTTTTTAACAAATTGTTGCTTTCTGTGTACTTCTAAATCTGCTTCTTAGTCATATCTTTTCGGGCCTGATACTGCCTCTAGTGGCGTGGGGGTGGTAACACAACTAATATAATTACATTACTAAATCAGAATAGCACAAAGGCTTTATTATTTATTAATTTTTCAATTTCTTAATGATGTAGAGCTAATTAAATGACCTAAACAAGACTTCAAAGTGGTTCCAGTTTCTCTTGATGGCCAACCTGTTGAAACTATTAAAAACCTTGGGTCATTCCTGGACAGTCAGCTCAACTTTGCTGAAAACGCTGACTATATTTTTAAGAAATGTTTTCAGAGACTCTATTTCTGAGTCTTGGGTTCACCCAACTAGAGCTTGTGTAGAAGACAATGTTGACAATGTTAACTTTTCATCTCATTGGCTGGCTTGGTCACATGAGCTGCAGAATAGCAGACAAACTTTTAAGAATACTTTGAATCACAGGTAAAACACCTCTGTCTCAACTGTTTGCTGAAAAAACGTGGAAGACAGCAAGAAATTTCAGCAGAGAGCATCCATCCTCTATTCATCAGTTTGAACCTCTGAGCTCATGAAGGCATTGCTGTTTCCCTCTGGTGCCTAAGAACATTGATTACAAGTCATTTATTGAAAGTGCAAGAATAATTTTTAACCAAACTAAATGATAACATTTACCTGTAGCATGCTAAGTGTTTTACTCGAACAAATTGTTGATATTGTGATTCAATGAATGTGTTTTATTTTATAGTTTGAGTTGAAGGAAAATTTCCACCTCGATAGACTAAATAGTTGCATCTTATTTTTTCTTCTATATAAGATTCTACCAACAAAAAATCTCTCAGAATAACATACATGACACCTGTTATGGCCAAATCCATGGCCACACTCCTATGTTTTACTTACCTGTCTGGCGATGCCAGACAAAAGATGGGTGTCAGGGCTCAGCAGGCTTAAATGTTAATTGGAATGCACCACAAGTTCCTGCTGGCAGGGGGAATTTGTAGTTTCTTTGTTTAGATAAGTTTCATATTTAAGTAAATATTAGTATTTAAAGTTTAATATTTTTGATTTTCATTTTTGGGTCTTTAGTTTAGCCAATCATAGTTGTACTGTTATTTGTTTTGTGTTATTTGTAATTGTATTCTTTTTAGTTACCCCTATTGTGTCTTAATTGGTCTGATCAGCCAGTATGTATGCCCCTGTGTGTCATTTCTTTGTTAGGTCGGTTATGTTTGTTTGTGCAGCCAGTTTGCTTCCATTTTTTGCCTGAGTTCAGTTTTGTTTCTTTGACCTCTTTTATGAACTCAGTTTCTCTTTTGCCATTTATAATCTTTGGGTTAAAATAAAATTAAAATATATATATATATATTTTTCTAATATATCCTGTGACTCTTTTAACTCGGTCCATCACAGCACCACATAAGCAAAAATGTGAATTTTTGCTTGTTGTAACTGTTTAACGATCTTAGTTGTAACAACCAGATTTGTTCTTCTGTGAACCTAATTCATTTGTTCATTATTGACTTTTGTTCAATTAAGTTTCTTATATATACATTGTAAATGGTATTTTTTATCACAGTTGATCATGTTGCTTTTCATGTCTCGATTAATTTATCGAGACATAATTTAACGCTGGCTCCTACAATTGATAGAGATACAGTATATAGATGTTAGTTATAATATATAAAGGTCTTGTTTATGTCATTTAAGTAGCTCTGCATCCTTAAGAAAATGAAAAAAATATGGTGTTTTATAATTTATCTTTTATGGTGCCAGTAATGCCGGAATTAATAGCAAATAATAAAGACTTTGTGGTATTCTCATTTAGTAAATTATATTATGTTGCTACCTCCACGCCACTAGAGGCAGTAGCAGACCCAAAAAGATGCAATGAAAGAGCAGATTTAGAAGTACACAGAAAGGTACAGAATTTGTTAAAACTGTGAGCTGCGCTGAAGTAAATAAAAGAGAGAAGTTCAAATATATGCTGAGAGTGAAAATGCTTCCAAAAGATGGAAGATATATCACAGATTAAAAAAACAGCAACAACAACAGGAAGACCGTGGATAATATAGGAAATAGCGCCCCCTTCACTTCCGGAGTGCAATGGTCCCATTTCCAAATAAGGTATGAGACTGACAGTGGTCCATCCCCACCCCTTTCTGTTTGTTGCAGCTAGGTGTACTTGGTACTCTGCGCCCTTCTGAGCTGGCTCTCTGTGTTTTCTCCAAAATTACTCCTAGTAATTTATTCTTGTTGCCTCTCTCTCTCTCTCTCTCTCTCTCTCTCAAGAGTTTCCTTGTAACGCCTTGTAAATTCCCCTGTGAAGCCCGAGTCCTGGCTTTCTGGATTTCTCTCCTCGCGACGCCGTGGATTGTTTCCCACTGGTTATCCGAGTCCCTTCTTCGGACCTGCAGATCTACAATAAACCGTTCCTGGACTCTCAGCTGGCAGTCGGTTCACTCCTCATTCCTCCGCACATGAACTTACCTGTCCGCCCTCCACCGCAGCCCTGACATCATCACAATGTCAGGGCTGTGATGATGATGAGATTGTACTCACTCCGTTCGTGAGTACAATCTTCAAGTCAGCACGCTAGGTTTGTGTTTGGTTGCCAGGATGTTGAGCTGGCAATCAAGAAGAGTGGTGAATGTTAAATGTTATTGTCTTACCCTTTTGTGTCCTCCATGGCCCTGGCCACCCCTTGACACCAAAAAAAAACAACAAAAAACTTTCATTTTATCAGAGATACAAGACGGAGCAGCATTTGTTCATTTCGGCTTCGGTTGGTTACTTAGAGAAAGAGGAGAATTGCTGGTTGACTTTTCTTCATAGCTAATGTTAATATGTCCATTGAAATTTGTAACATTTAATGGTAAAGGAATGAATATCCCTATAAAACAAGTGTCATGATTTAAGTAGCTGGTCTGACCCACATGCAGAAACCCTCAGACAACAAGTAGTTTTAAGAATTATTTTACAAAAAAATGTGAAACTGTAAGAGTCCGCAGCAGGAGGCGCCAGAGGAGAGGGAGGTTCAGCACAGCCGAGAATGGACAGGTCTGTCTGTTTGGTCAACACATTCTCACTCCCTACTCGTCATATATTGACGCGTACTGACCATGCGTCACATCTTGACGCCTCGGGTACCCCCTTCGCGTCCATACTTGACAATTTGGGACAGCTCCCTCAGCGTCACATTTTGACGATTTGGGAAAATCAATAATCCATGTTTTACGTGGATTATTGACGTGAAGGGTTCTCACAACCGCTGCCGAACCTTCAAAACCCGACGATTTGGTTAGGTTTAGGGCAAAAATTACGGTAAGGCATAGGGTAAAACCCCTCGCGTCAATTACTGACGTGAAGGGGGTACCCCACGCATCAACATGTGACGATGACGGACCTTGCCATGCGAATGGGTTGGTTTGGTCCAGTCTGGAGCGCGGTGGCGGGTAGAGCAGGTTCGTGCACAGTGGAGCTGTCACGGAGAAGAGACGGGTCCAAGCTGCCAGCCAGGTAAGGGTTTGTGCGGAAGGTTCTTGGCGGATGCGACTCATCTACAAGTCCAGGAATAACGGCCTCAACGGCTGCCTCCAGGCGGTCCCAAGGAAGACGAAGAGAGGGACGCATGATAATCTGAGATGAGTGACGGGTCGCAGATGAAGGAATGGGGAACCTATTGTCAATCTTCGGGCACCATAGCCCTCCCAATCTACTAGATAGATTGGGAGGGCTATGGTCCCAACTACGGCCCAACTACGGCCATGATGACGGGAGTCGATGATCCTGCAGACTGTACAGACTCCTGGAAAATCACCTTTATGTAAAAGCTGGAAAAATGTGAATTTCATGTTCCTTCCATAAAACTTGTCTTTCCGCCCTCTTGCACTGTGGGAAAAGTTAAATGGGACATTGACAGACTTATTCAACGAGCCTTAGTACAAGAGGCTTACCCCGGTGGAGGCCCCCCTAACCGTCTTTTTGTTCTATCTAGGGTCCGCTCCCAGGTTCTCCAGTGGGTTCACAACTCCCAGTTCTGCTGTCATCCCGGGGTCAGCCTAACCATTGGGCTACTGCGTCGCTACTTCTGATGGCCCTCCCTCAACAAGGACACCATGGATTTTGTTTCTGCCTGCATGGTCTGTGCCCAAGGAAAGAGTTCCCATCATCCTCCTGCAGGTTTGCTTCAACCCCTTTCTGTCCCGAGTCGGCCCTGGTCCCACATCTCACTCGACTTTTTCATCGGCCTTCTAGCTTCTAAAAACAAAACAGTGATCCTTACCATCATAGATAGGTTCTCTAAAGCTTGTCATCTCGTTGCTCTCAACAGACTCCCCTCAGCCTCTGCAACGGTCAGACTCTTGTTCTTCCATGTCTTCAGACTCCATTGAATTCCCACTGAGATTCTTTCTGACCGGGGGCCTCAATTTATATCCCAGGTTTGGAAAACATTCTCCTCCTCCCTTGGGGCAAAATCTCACTTCACCTCAGGAGACCACCGGCAATCTAATGGTAAGTGTGAACGTTTAAATCAAGAGCTTGAAAATGCTCTTCATTGTGTCTGTGCCAACAACCTCCTGGAGCCTCCATCTACCTTGGATTGAATATGGTCACAATTCACACATCTCAGCAGCCACAGGTTTTTCCCCTTTTGAGGCCTCTCTAGGTTTTCAGCCATCCCTCCTACACTTCTCATTAACAGACTCCACCATTCCCACAGTCGGGACTCACCTCAAGAACTGCCAGAGAATTTGGGACCAGACCGAGCCAGCACTTGACCGGACTTCGGCCCTAAACAAAAGACTTGCTGATTGCAGACACACTCTGGCTCCCCCCCCATCGCCCAGGTCAGAAGGTTCTTGGCGGATGCGAATCAGCCAAGAACCTGATTCTTGGCTGATTCAGGTTCTTGAATCAGCCAAGAATGATGGCTGATGCAAGGGAAAAATAAGGAATACTCGAAGAAACTCTCTCCCAGGTTCCTAGGGCCATTTCCTATCCAAGCCGTCGTCAGCCCATCTGCGGTTCGTCTGCAACTTCCGTCGCATTTTCAAGCCCATCCTGTTTTTCATGTTTCCCAAATCAAACCAGTCAGGTCCAGATACACGAGCCTCTTCTGCACTTTGCTTTTTTTGTCTCACAGATAGTGAAGCAAGTGCACCTAGACATTGGATCAGTGTTGTCAAACTCCAGTCCTCGAGGGCCGGTGTCCTGCAACCTTTAGATGTGCCTCTTCTGCACCACACCTGAATGGAATAATTAGGTCATTAGCAAGGCTCTGGATAACTGATCTACACAAGGAGGAGGTAATTAAGCCATTTCATTCCTGTGTTTTGTACCTGTGGCACATCTAAGAACTGCAGGACACCGGCCCTGGAGAACTGGAGTTTGACACCTGTGCATTGGATCATTTGGGCACTGCACTCAAAAAACTACTTGGTTATTTCTTTTAACCATTTGACTGCTGCATTTTTGCTGTTGGGACTGAAGTTGGAAAGTTTTTGTTTTTTTTAACCAAACATTGGTACATTGGTCAATGTGGAAGAAACCTTGTCTTTCTTCACAGACCACCATTTTAAACTAAACAACCTCAACAATTAAATAAAGCACTGTTAGATGGCAAAAGGATGCTGAATAATAATATTCTTGCTAGCTAGTTATGTTAATGACACTAGGAACATCTTTGTTCACTTTAAAGAGCTGCAACCAAGCATTTGCAATAATTAACAATACATTTTTTACATTGCTATGACTACCTTTGTAGCTTTGTTTTACGTCAGACAAATTTCAGGGATTTTGTGCCCAACCAGCAACAGCAACTCAGTTTCATTTGCAACTCTGTCTGATTTTAGCTTGTTTTTTTCATAGCAGGTCTTGCTTGTGATCTTTAGATCATTGTCTTTATATGTGAATCCCCAGTGTTCTTGAGGTTCCATGGCATTTCCTGCAAGAGGACATACTAGTTTGATTAGTTGCAACAAGTCCTCCAGGTCCTAAAACAGAAGAGTAACTCCACTCTCTGACACTAATTAAACTGCTACTTCAGTGAGCTCATTCTCATTGTTCAATACACCCTTTAAACCTTTCTCTGGGTTAAAGGGCAGTCATGCATGTAGGCCAGGTATTTAAGCAAAACCATGGCAGCTTCAGCCACAAGATCATGAAGAGAAGAGAACTCTATACGCAGGAAACAAGAAACGTTAGCAGAGTGGAAACTCAGCTAGCAGGGTACGCACATTTAAACACACCACTCCTCTTCATAGGGCTGGGGGATATGAGGAAAATCAAATATCCTGATATATTTTTGCTATCACAATACATGATATATATTACAATATTCTTAAATGAGCTCCAATGAACTACTTGCAGCATGTCCCCCACGCAAGTTTCCCATTTCCCTGCTAGACTTAAATCCAAGCTCAAACATGGCAAAGTATTGCTTTAGCATTATATGCAAACTTCATCATAAAGTCAGTAATAACAGGCAATATTTTATACAGCATTACTAACTGAATTAGTATTTTATTTTGTAAATTCAGTCGATTGTATACAAGCATTAGTAAACATTAACAGCATTATTTATTTTTTATACTTTATTTTTAATAAGATTTTTATACTCTTACAATAAAGCAAACGGCAAAAAAAAAAAAAAAATCACAACATGGAAAGTAAACAGCACTCAGAACAGATCGGTCACCAAAGGAGGGATACAGCGATGCACCACAAAAAGGTAAAACAGATTTTTGAAAAAACAGGTTACAATGTACTGGGTTACAATTGTACATGAAGTTCCAAGAAAAGTGAAGGGGATGGGGTGGTGGTCCAAACCCGCTAGAGAACTCCATGCAGGTACCCAAAGTAAAAACTGAAAATAGGGGAGAATCCCACGGGGCTATCAAACCAACATGAATCAACCAACCCATCAAAGAGCAAACAGGTGGGACGTTCTCTCCAGATTTACTACAGTAAGTAATGTCATTCCGCCCAGCACCTATTTTATAGTTATATTTACAATGCCTTTGGGCAAACGGTAAACCCTGGGGACCATGAAGCCCTCATGGACATTTTTTCACTTGAATGATATGAAACAAAGCAGTTGGTCAGAATATTGTGGGCGCTGATGAGTACCTGGAACTCAGGGGTGCCCTGAAAAAGTCCAAAATCCAAAAAGTTCAGGTAAGTTTCTCATGCTGTAGTAAATTGTGACGGAGGAGCCGTCACGAGCTGGGACCTAATTACAGAGTCCGTGTTAGCACGCCCGCACACACATACAAACATATCCACAACCGCTAACTTACATTTTGTTGCAGTTTGGGCTGGTGCGGTTCATCGTGGGTGCACACGCGGTGTTCCTGCTTTCAGCTTAACGTTAATCATAACCTGGTATTTTCAGTTTCAAACATTTCCCGGCTTTATTTTTCAAACAGGATAGTTTCCGGATTGTGGCGCACCGGGAGAGAATTATGTGATGTGGTGATGTCATCAGAATGTGCTGGGTGTTTTCTATTAAATCGAGTGTTGTATTTTGATTAGTTTATTTATTTTTCTCTTATTATTATTTTGTATACTTTAAGAGTTTATTTGAGTTAGAAGTAATTACTTAGTTTTTTTTGGGGTGGTGGGGGGGTTCTTTTTTTTTTTGCTTGATTGGACCTTCTGTGGGCGGAGCCTGTGGCTTTAAAAGCAGGACTCTGCGCCACAGGGAGGCAGTCTGCAGCTAGATTTCAGAGAAATCACACGGAAGGTGATGGACTATGACACTGAAGGTACTGCTGTTTGTCTGATTTTAAACTTGCCTTGGATGTCCTTTGTACATATTTTGCACCTGATATTTGTTCACCTGAAGGAAAAATTAGTAAATTTCACTGAAGTGATCTCTGGCCTTGGCCAGTCATTCTTTGGTTGCTCAAGTTATAAGAGAACCCCGTCACATAAATATATGAGGTGAGGCTGGGAGTGAATGGCCCACTGAACAGCGAAAGCAAGAATAAATCTTTGGTCAGATTTTGATTGTCCTGGGAATCAGCATGGCTCAGTGACGTGCGGTGAGGTTCATGACTGGGGAGGCACTGACGTCACACCTCATCACGTGATGACGTAACACACACGCCCCCCCCCGCCCCCCGGTTAAAATTTGTCCGACATTGAACCGTGTCACAAAAAAGGTTGGGGAACGCTGCTCTAGAGTAGCTTATTCATTATTTAATTTGAACTTTTTTTAATTAAAATCCCATATCAACAATTTTCACACATAAAAACACTCAATAAAACACATGGAATCAAAAACGTGTTTTCGATCGTTCTTTTATTGATATATAAAGTCCATGCGCCGCTCCTTCTGGACAAAAGCATCAATAACTTGTTTGTAAAAGTCGTCCTTGTCTTCCTTTAGTTTTAAAAGTCTCTCAGTCTCAATGGAGATCACTGCCAGGGAAGAAAGTCGTCCTTGATCAGTCCTGTTCCGACTGTATGTTTTCAGCCTTTTCAGCGCTGAGAATGAGAGCCCCACGACGACGTCGTAGCTGGAACAGTGATCACTAGCTGGAGTAACTTTGTTGCCTCAGGAACTGTTTGAATGAGCTTCTTCTGGACCAAAAAGTTGAGAAGTTGTCCAGGAGATTTGCATTCGTCTCTCACCGTTTGTGAGCCGTACAGTCCAACGAGATCCGTCTTTAGGTTCACAAAGTCAAAGAATTTGGCGTATTTTGACAGGCTCTGCAGTTTCGCGTCATCGAAATTTTGGGACATTTCTCGGAACTTTGAGCAG
Source organism: Alfaro cultratus (assembly GCA_903066825.1). Lineage (NCBI taxonomy): Eukaryota > Metazoa > Chordata > Actinopteri > Cyprinodontiformes > Poeciliidae > Alfaro > Alfaro cultratus. The sequence goes on along the minus strand of CAEFZX010004102.1, from coordinate 14,971 downwards.
TCCACCAAACCAAGGAAAGCCAGCTCACCGAAATGGTCAAATCTAGCCTTCATTTGACAGCTGATGTTGTCCAGAATGTTACAGAACAATCGTTTTCGTTCATTTGTGACGGATTGTTCGCTTCTACTCTCTATCAGGCCAAGTGCGTTGCATTTCCTCTCAAATCGGTCATAGAAGCTGTCAAACTCCAGTTTCATGCGCTCGAGAGCTTCATCGGTGTCGCGGATGCGCGCAAGACAGTATTCAATGTCCATTACTTTGTTCTGCAGCACTCTGTAAAGTGCATTCGTTTCATTGAAAATGTCCTCCTATGTCATGAGAAGAAAGCATGTGGATGATTTTGACAGCCACCAATCGTATCCTGCTGCCATCATCAGCGTATCATTATCCCACCTGTCAGGGTTTTCTTGAATGGCATTAAATAATGCGCGCAGATCATTTTGGTGCATGCGCTCACTTGTGCACTGCAGGTGAGCGCATGAATCATCCCGGGATCACTAGCGCCCCCTGCCGTGAGGCTGGAGAATCTTTTTGTCGTGGCCTCCGTTCGGTCTCTTTTCAAAGCTGTTTTGCTCGGCTAACAGACAGACAGATGACTAAAAACACTAGATATTATATACATCAGCTTAACCACGGAAATTAGTTGATATAGCCACAGTGTTTGAACACTTAAACAGCGACATAGAGACAGACAGCAGTTCAGTCTAAGTGCATAGCCTACCAGCATAGGCAGCCGTGTGATTGCGCAATCCTCAGAGGCGGCCAAGCAGGAAGTGGCCTCCTCCGAGCGACTCGTCTTCGGTTTTAACATAACTATAAAAAATCAGCGATTTTGGTTCAAAATGACACCAAACTACTGAAATTAAAAGGAAAATGACTTTATAATAAAAAACAATTTGATGAATATGACAATTTAATTTCTTTTTTCATTTTTCGTTTTTTCCCTTGTCATGATGGCAAGGGAGGCGTGGCCTCTCCTGTTGTTACTGTCTCCTGAAGCCTCCACTACCACAACCCAAGCTTTAAGAAAGGTTTGCCCATCACCCCGACCTCGGTGCTTCCTCTGAAAGAAGTTTATGAAAAGGCCTATGAAGACTGAAGGTAAAAGGCTTCATTTTTGGTTATTAAAGATGGACAGGTGGTACTGTGTTTCCTTAAGCCTTAGGAAATACAACCTAATGTTAGCCAAGGCTGCTTTCATGGCCTCAGGCTACAGGAGGGACGGAGATAGCAGGCAGAAGGTACATGCTGCCATGGGGTAGATTTAGCAATGGTGTAAAGCTTCCGATCACATAAACACAGACACACTGCCACTCTGTGTTTTTGATCTGAGCAAGTAACTTTCTTCTGCACCACCCTAAGGTGGTTTTAGAGGAGTAGATTAAGTTGAAAGACTATAGGCTTGACAGGAACTTGGCAGCTCACCAGAGCATGAGGCTTAACAAGGTTTCTACAATGGTCGTTCAACTACATATGAACTCCTTATAAGTAATAATTCACACTGATGTTTTGTGAGGTATGTCCCATTGTGTCAGTTACAACTGTGTAGATATAACACCTTAAATGTATTTAAGTTAAAATCACTTCTCTCTTTTTCTTATAGATAATTTTATGCAGAGAAACTCCAAAGTGACGACCTGAAGAATTTTACTGTACATAGCTTTGCTTGTTCTTTGTCAATAATCCCTCTGCATAATTGTGCAAGTTATTCTTCTAATAATAATTGAAATAGGATAACATTTTAACTTATGCAACACTTTCTTAGGACATTCAAAGATGCTTTACAAAAAACTTTGTAATTCCCATTCACACACACATTCACACGCTGACGGTGGTAACTACTGTTTAGTAGCCACAGCTGCCCTGGTCCAGTCTGAGAGAAAGCGCAGCTGCTAAGCAGACGCCATCGGCCCTCCTGACCACCACCAGCACGCAAGGTGGGTGAAGTGTCTTGCTCAAGGACACAACAACAGAGAAGAAGGGGGTGGGGGGCTTGAACCTGAAACCCACCGATTGCAGCAAGAGAGAACAAACTCCTGTCTTCTTACTTCTATGTGACTAAAAGCACAATAGTCAATTTTCAATGTCTACATTTGCTCATCTCTTTTATAAAACATAAACTAGACAATTCTCCACTGAGCAGACACTTTTAAAAACACAGTGTGAGATTTATTAAACCTTTATTGCTCCTGTAAAGCAGAAAATGTCAAACCTGCACTGTAATTCTTTGCAATTTGTGAAAAGAGAAACGGGAATTCTTAATTTTCCCAAAACATATATCTAAAACCTCGTCTTATTCTTGTTAATCCAGTGTCATATACAGAGCTTAATGGATTGTTGGGAAGCTAATGTTTCCTTAATTTATCCAAATATCAAAATATTATCCGCCTTGCTTTACCATATTTATCGCATTTCCTGTAGCTTCTTGTCTTTCTGTTTCAAAAGTTCATCTTTTTGTTCTAAAAATGCATTTACATTTTCCCGATGTTCGACTTGAAACTACAAGAACAGGAGCGGCTGTGACAGATCACTTTAGGACACGATTACACTGTATGGCTGTGTGTATTCATGGGAGATTGCTTGTACCTGCAGTCTGTGTGTGTTGGGCAGCCTTTAGATGGCTCCAATCATTTAAACCCTAAGTGGACTGTATCTGGCCTTGCTGCTTTCTACTGGCTGTACATATCTATGTGTGTGTGGTGTGTGGGTGTGGGTGAGTGTGTGTGCTGTTCAGAGTTTTCAGTGTTGCAGACCATTAGTAGATGGGATATAGACTTTTTTTTGCTTTAATTTGAAAATGCATCAGTGGTGTGTGAATAGGGACATATATGTGTGTATTTGTGGTAGTGTGGTTTTGTCTTTGTTGCAATATAAGTGGATGCACTCTCCTCGGCGTGCGTGTGTGTGTGTGTGTGTTGTCCTGTATGTGTTGTCTTTGTTGTGCTCCTCTAATCCCCAGGTCCCCGGGGCTCCAGGGAAACAGCTGAAGCAGGAGCAGCAGTGGCTTGTCAGCCTGGGGCTCCCGCTGCTCCTCTCCCTTTCACTGCTCCCCATATGGTCCTGCAGCGCAGGGTCCCTGGGGGCCTGTTAGCGCCACGCCACCCAGGCCTGTGCCCTGCCACCAGGCCCCTCTTCCCTCCTGTCTCACCTCAGCCATCACCCTTTCATCCCCTGTCTCCCTCCTTTGGTTCCCCTCCTTCCTCTTCTTTAGATTGCCTGCTCACGTCTCATGTGAACCCAGATCTTAGTTGTTTTCTTGTCTTCCATTACCTCACTATTTTCTCCTTTGCCTTGTATATAATTGATGTGCCTTTTTTTCTCCCCTGCCCTCATGCGTCCCCTGTTTCTCCTGGCCGTGGCCTCTTTTGGAGTCTTGTGAAGTTGATATGGGGATTTATGGCTCCCATTAGAAACATGAATTATCTCCTTTTTGTTCCAGAAGGAAACTTTTTTTTTTTTTTTCCAGAACCCCTGAACTGGCAGCCAGTGCATAGCACAGGCCTCTCCTGGTGTACAAAGCTAACACATCAGGGGCTCGCCAGTGGCCCTGCAACAAACGTGGCCCCCAGTGACTGTAGCTGAGGCTCCTTGTCTCTTTAAAAAGTGATTTAAACTCTCCAGGTTCTCTGCAGACCTTGCCGGCTGAAAGTACCTCAGTTTATCTACACCAGAGGAGCCCAGGGCGTCTCTAAATCAGCTGTCACTATCTCTTGGGTATTACTGGGGGTTTTATAAATGAACAGCGAGCGCCGTTTCACACAAGTTATCAAACAGATCGTAAAACACCATCTCTGGGATTTCACTGTTTGGATACACATGATGGAGCGGCTCCTTAAGATAATGCTGCTGGTTCTCTGAGTGTTTGCACAAGAAAAAAAATGTTTTCTATCTATCTATCTATCTATCTATCTATCTATCTATCTATCTATCTATCTATCTATCTATCTATCTATCTATCTATCTGTCCTCTCTGCCTCTGTTGTAGTTTCTCCACATATTGACTCGTTGCGCCCTCTGTTGATGGCACCTTGCGAGCGTCTCGCTGCACATCACAGCTCTCCTTGGCTCCCTGGAAAAGAACCAGTTTATGGAGCGATCACACTCAGGAAAGTGAACTTAGTCACCTCTTTAGAGACTGAACCCCTCCTCAAGTGCTCCCCCCCCACACACACACACACACTCATTTTGTGGTTTTATCGATGCACTTATAACATGCAGCCTCAACTTCATGTGGATAATTATAGCTGCCTGTGGATGTCATATGAGTGACCTTTATAATATTTTGTCCTTCCACTTTTCAAACGCAAAAGATGATTATAGCATCACAAATATATTATTATTTTTTTAGGCCTTATTTGATTTTGCAAAAGTGCTAGCCTTATTTTCAGGAAATTCTGTTGGATATTATGGTTTTGAATGAACTAATTGCTTTACTGATAACATAAGTATATATCCTCAAATCACTAACACCTCCAGTATGACGCAATGTCAACAGAATTTAAAAGGATCCCAGTTTTTGATTTGATTTAATTTCTCATAAAAACACATCCAACGGAATTTACAACCTACACATGTTGCTGTCATTTTGTCATAGTTGGAACAGGCATGTGATCCTCATGGTGCAAATACAGTTTTACAGGGTTACCGAACAACACGTGGATTTAAAAACAACATGATTCTTTCTCTTTATTTAAAATAGAAAAGCAAAAATTATTCCTAAAGCGCTAATTTGTTTTCATTTTTACATCTAACTTATTTCCTGTTAAGATTTTTTACTACACAAAAATATGGCATAAAGCCCTATGCATCTATAAGTTGGTTTTTAGTGCTTATTGTGCATTAACTTTTTTTTTTTTTTATTTTTTTTTTTTTTATTTTTGGGAATTTAATTTTTTTTTTTTTTTTTTTTTTTTTTTTTTGCATTGGTGAATTAGTTTGGTTATCTGCAGAGGTAGCCATCCTGCAGTCAGCTGCTGAACAAACAAGCCACTCATATGCTTGTTGACTCTACATCCAAAATCTTTAAGCTTCCATCAGAAATATTTACACTAAGCCAAATTTGTCTATCCTGGAAAAATGCCATCTTTCAGCCAGCATGCTGGCAGTGTGCAGTAAATTCTGGTGGAAGGGAGTGGCAGCACTGCTGTACTCTGAGCTCCACACACAGAGAAAGATCTGATCACCCCAGAATTAACCCTGTAGGGACAGAATGGAAGGATCTAGTGCTTTATGTGGCCCTTAACGACCAATCAAGATGACTTACCCTTTTATAAAACTTATGCATCTTGTCCAAATATAGCAAAAAGTTTCAAATAAAGATTTAACTGCTTTCTGATTTTGTTGCAATGAACTGACATTCCAATTTCAATTTACCCCACAAAATTATAAAATCTATTTGCCCTTTTGTCAATAGGGGAAGCATACAAACACATTCGCATCCCCCAGATCTACAGAGATTTACAAATGTCTTTCCTCAAAACTACTCTGTACTTTTAACTAAAATATTGATTATTCATTTTATTGCTCAGTATATAAGCAAACATTGTTTTCCTCTTCACAAAATGATCGTCTTTGGCCAGTGAGTACTTTCAGCTTGACCCACATTTCAAACAGCAGGTTGTTTAAGACTTGTCTTCTTTTAGCTATTTAAAACTTGCTAACCCTTTATACTGGTCAATGCCTAGTTGGGAAATATGAAATTACCAATAATGATTGCAACACAACAAATGTAAGAAGTGATGCTTTTGATGAAATTCATATTTGTAGCTGCCTCCATTAATTCATGGTTTTATAGAGTACTTTCACAGGAATAATAAGAAACAGTAAAGTGGACATAGCTGAGCTGTCCTCCAGCCTGTGTGTGACTGGACACACTCTGCCTGTTAACAGGTTGGGGACGGCTTGAGCTGCAGAAGCAGAATTCTTCGCTTCTTTTCCTGCTTTGAAACTCAATCTGTCAGGGTAGCCGTGTTGTGTCTTTGAGTGCAATTTCCTCTGCTGCATTCATGCTGTCATCAGCTGCCTTTCTTGACTTTTTTCTCTCGCTGTCCCTTCGTCTCCTCCCCCAACTCCCCAGCCCCAAACGCCATATCCTGCACCTTTACCCGTCAGGGCTCCAGTGAAGTCTGCAGCTGGTTGAGGCCTCTCAACCTTAGGAGGGGGACAGAGGATCAGGGGAGAAGGAAGGCTTATGAAAAATATGCGCATCAAGAAATACTGTTCTTAAAAAAGAAGAAAAAAACAATGTATGAATCTCCTTGTGAACAAACCACAACCCAGCCTTTCCTTACACCTCTACTTATTTACTCCGCTCCCCAAACTTACACTCCTCTTTTCCTCGTCAGTCTGTTGCTGGTGTCTGGACTAATGAGTTGCAGGTGCAGCATTAAGCAGGAATAGATCTGTTAGCTGAATGTTCTTAGACAAATGTACCAAACTTAAATATTCACATTACTAATTGAAACATGCAACAAGTTGCTCTGGTTACTGTAATGCCAATGATGATTTTCCTGATTATTTAGAATGGTGTAAATAGTGAACAAGCCATTTTTATTACATTATAAATAAAAACATATAATCACTTTTCTTTGAAATTAGTAATATATTTGCTGTACTAACTTTAGAAAGACGCATGTTTGAATGAGAACATAAATCAATCCAATGTATGAATAATCTTGGTCTTAAGTTAGCCACAATGATTGCTCAATCTCTTAAAGGCCCACAAGAGCAAACCCATTGAAAAGGCAGAGGAAAGACAATGTATTTGAGCAAAGTGTGTGATTGAAAGGGGAATAGACAGAAAGGCATGTTTTCAGTTTAAAACCAGGTTAAAAAGTTATTGGATTTGATCAAATGGGCAAACATGCTTTCATACTATTAAAACCTTAAAAGTAAAATTTCTAAAGAACATATATAAGCAATTACTGGCTACACAGAAATGAAATACAAAACTTTTGTTTGTTCATACTAGCCGATGCTTGGTTACATCTACATCTATACCTGCTTCATCTTCCACCTGCAAAGTGAAGAAGTCCTACAGATGTGCTACACATCTACTTTTTTGTCAGAATGTCAATTATTGGGGGATGATATAATTGATACATTCTTATATAAAATCATAACCATTTAATTTTGAAAAATTCCATGTGTCAGCAGTAAAAGGCCCTTTTATCCATGGCTCTCCTCTCCTTCTGAAATGTTTTCCTAAATGTTTGCCAAACAGTTATGTGAAATTCCTGAAGTTTGCAGATGACGCCACTGTCAGCGGTTCCATCCAGGATGTGTCTGCGTTTAGACAGGAGGTGGATCAGCTGCTGTGGTCAGAATCACCTGGAGCTTAGCGCTCAGGTGGAGGCTGTGCAGACGATGGTGGACAACAGGAGAAAACGCCCCACATTCCCTCAACCCAGAAGTCCAGCCTTCCACAGGAGCTGCTGGACGTCTTACTCTCTGCCCTGTGTTTGGGTCAGAAAAAAGGCAGCTGACATCTGCAGACCCCTCACATCCTGGACACAAACTGCTTAGACTTTTCTCTTCAGGTCAGTGTAGCCAGCTACTGAATAAACATATTTGCAGTAATGTAATAATCTTTTTTCTTTTCTTTTTTTTTCTACACATAAAATTCTAAAGAGAAACAAAAAATAAGTCACTTGTAGACACATACGCCAATATATAATGTTCCTTTTCCACGTTATTTCCTGAAAAATTAATATATTTGTACTTTATTTCTGTACACTGAGAGCATGAAACCAAAGTCCAATATATTGTTTGTGCCAACAAAGCTGAATCTTAAGAAAGGTCTATGAATTCAAATAGAGGATACTACTGGACATCAGGATGTAACTTATCCCTTTGTATTTGAATAAAATATATCAACTAAGTGTCCTTGCTATTTAATAAAAGACAGTTCTGATCAAGCTACGTCAGGAGCTGCGTTAGGAAGACACTGAGCTGTATTCTGCTCATTAACAGTAAAGCATGAAGAACAATTTCATAAAGTATTAGAATCTAAACTTGACAAACTTAAAATATTTTAATATTTCACAAATAAAGTTTACACACCGCAATAAACTAAATATATAAACTGAAACACATTACAAAGATAAAGCAGCATCAAAACAAATAAGGTCAAACTTACAGAGAGCCAGAGACAATAACAATGCCTAACAACTTAGGGTAAAAAAATCACTTTCCCTTCCCTGACCTCCATAAACCTTTGACCCTATGAAATTCATTTCATTTTTCCCAAATTCTTTTTTCTTTGTCCAAATTTCATTCTGAGCGAAATAACTATTTTTTAAACTAAAGAATTAAATTATCTATCCAGGCCACAATGATATAAATACAATAAAAGAAAAATCATTTTTAAAAAACCGTTGCTGAGATTAGCAGTAACAGTGGTTACTGAAACATAGAATAAAATCTACAGAGGCTTGAAGTGATCCATGCAAACACAGAAGCAACAATCCACAGCTGGCCAGGAGTTTTGTCCTGGTTTGTCCACGTTTTCTTCCTGATGCTTCAGAGTGCAAATCTTCCTGCTTCTCAAGCGCATCAATGTTTCCTGCTGTTCTAAACCCCTACAAATGCTTACAAGGACACTTTGCTCTCCTTTAAAACTAAAACTCGGAGCTCAGATTTAATTCCTTTTGCACAAATGTTCTCTCTTCCTGACACTTCGTCCAGGTTTGTCCTCCCTGCTTACTGATTCTGTTTGCTCTCTCTTTAACATAAGTGGTAATGTCCTGGTCACAGGAGAACAGTCAGTGACTCTGACAGCACCAACTTCCTTGGGGAGTGCTTCTTTTAACACCTTCAGTGCCCTCTATGGGCAAGTGTAAAACAAAACTAAAACAGATGAAATCCTTCTTCTTTTTGTCTAAAATTGTGTGCATGTTTTGGCTTTCAAACAAATATACTGATCTGTTACATGTCTGCCAGACTGTGTTTGTGTTTTCCCCTCCTTTTTTCCAGGTTTCTCGACAGATTCAGTGCACAGACCGGGTACCAATTTCTAATTGGATTGCTCTGATTGAATTTGAGAGGGACCAACCAGGCTCTGTTTTAGAGGCTCACCTGTAGGGCTATCAGCATAACACCTAATTGATTAATTGATTTATGATAATGTCTCAGTTTTTATAATTTTTCGAGGGACCAATAGGCATCCTTAAAATGACGGGCATAATGCATGGACTCTAGTGGCCTTTCTCCTCCACATGTTGTTACTAGTGACTGACTTGGAGAAAACTGCAGTGAAGAGCACAGCGGCTGCATTTATACAGGTGTAGCAGAGACTCATGCAGGTAGACAGAACAGTACAGGCTGCTTAGCTAAGTGTAGCTTTACGAACAAACCTGAAAAATCTTTGCTACTATCTCGGCCGTAACAAGTGGGTGACGGGGCGCACCGTGGAGGTATGTTTTGTGTGTCACCAAGGTGCCAAATCCAGTCTGACACATGGACACAAAAGCTATAAATGGCTGGGCAAAGTGAGTGTTCAACTATTAAATTGACTGAATATGAATACGTAACGTAAACACTGGAGTAGAGACATTTTATTTGAAGTGATTTTGTGAGCCTGCTGATTTACTATTAATTAAAATTAATTCCAAGTTTTATATAATTTTTGTCCAGGTTAACATAAAAGACGAGCTATTATTTAAGTTAATTTTGACAGAAATGACAGAAAAAAAAAGAAAATTTAGGCAGACATTTATATCTGCTGTTAGGCCGTATTTACCAATATTTTATTTTATATGGATATATTTTTTTCATAACTCAATTAAACCTCACAATAATTGATAGATTACTTGATTACTAAAATCATTGTTTACGATCAGCACTTGTAGGGGTTTAGAACAGCAGGAAACATTGATGCGCTTGAGAAGCAGGAAGATATGCACTCTGAAGCATCAGGAAGAATTACACCACCTTCTTAAAATAATAATGGCCTAAGTAATTTTTGCCTAAAGTGATTATTATTTTTATTTATTTATTTATTTATTTATTTATTTTTGTTTTGCCTGATTCATCTTTTGGCAAAAAAAGAGGTGATGTTTGTTGTCAAAATCAATTTTGGTCAAAAATGAATTTGGTCATTCTTTTAGGAAGGCAGCGATTTAAAGGTTTGTTGTGGGAGTTGCTTCTTTGATTTATCTCAGCCTTCAGGTTTCTTTCTCCCCACAGGTGAGCAGCCTGTTGGGATTTTGACAGCCTGCCCACTGCTCTTCTACCTTCAGTGATCTGTCAGGAATTTCTCCTACTGAAGTTGATTTCTTTGAAGGAATTTCAGCAAGCATAAGAAGTTGTAAACATAATGTCAATTGTCTGTGCTGTTTTAGAATTATAGTCTGCCTGTAGTTTTAGCAATGGCAGCAGATTTAATGAATGAAGCTGTTTCGTCCGTGTTGGCCATGCTTCCACATACACATACAATCTCCAGTTTGTATGATTTTAAGGCAAACTTTGGTAGGGAACAACCACATCTTTTTGTCTAAATAGAATACTGGTGTGTGTGTGTGTGTGTGTGTGTGCACAGGTGTGGGCGTGGGTGTGTGTGTGTATATTAACCTTACTGTCACGCCAGTCATATGTCCTCCATCAACTATTGAGCTTTTGCCTGCGGGTTTTTTTTTGTGCGCTCATGTGATAGTGCCTCGCACGAGCAGATTAATAATTCCATTATCCTCGCTGTCTTTTACACTGTGTGTGCCATTCATTCGCTTTTCTCACTTCTTCTCCTCAGTATGTCTTTGAGCCTGCACCCTCTCCTGCTTCTCTGTCTTTCGCTGTGTTCCATTTGCAAGGTGTGATATTGCTTTAATTGTGCAGAAACATGTGGAGAGATCAGACATATCTCGGGGGATTAGAGGTAAAGCCGGGAGTTTGCGCGACTGGCAGCTTGTGTTGGAGCAAAGGGTCTGTTGGGAATGAATGTAGTTAGTGTGACCTCTGACCCTGGGAGCTGTTGACGTGGAAGCCGGCCAAGAGGGGTCCAACAGAACGCTTTTGTTAATCTCATTCAGGGCTCCCTGTGAACTCTGGGCAGGGGGAAAGCTGGCAGCTCAGACCTGTGGAATGCAGAGCTCTTTATTCCCATGCTTTGGAAACAGAGGTGGGCCTTGGAACTAGCAAGGCTCCTTTAGCAGGACCTCCTCCACTCAGCTCAATCGACACTGACAGTTTCCTGGCTTAGGCTTGCCAACTGGCAGGGCAGCAGTGCAGGGGGGACAAATGCACCCCACCAGGGCTCCAAAGGCCACAGGCAGCAGGACATAACCCCTAACAGGCCACTACAGTAGTATGTCACTGTTTAAAGATTATACACTAGAAACTTTATGAACTATTTTGTCCAAATGCAACACATACATGTGGTAGGATTGTGACTCCTCTGCCCTCCACAGTGTCACCATGTTTTCATTGCTTTTCAGTTACACATATCCCATCAGCAGAAGTAAGTAGTGTGTGAAATTTACACGTTTAATTATTGATTAAGCGAAACATGGTGCACTTCAAAATTCAGCTACTTGGTTTTGTTGTTTCATTGAACACCCAGAGCTGACTCAACGTTAGTCGAGTGAACTGGAAGTTCATGAGGGGGACAGATTTAGTTCAGTCCACCAGCCATCCCAACACCATCCACTGTCCTCGCATTTATATTCTTCACGCTCGATCACTTTTGAATTCTGCATGAACTCAACTTGACACAATAAGTCTTGCTTGACAAATGGTACTTGGGACAAAGTGTTATGTTCAAACATTTTCAGGTTTTCTGATTTGCTCATTATTTAATTTTCTGTTGAAGCTGAAGCTTTTCAAAGTTTAGGAAATAACTGAATAAAAACAGGCAGAGAGGATAATGCTTCATTTCCTTCTGTTTCTTAAATTAAACAGCGAATTATTAGCTTTACATTTCTAGCGCCAGCACTGGTCCTTAACATTAAACAGTAATGAGTTTACAACTTTGAAAATATTTAGGCTACAGTTTATGCTGTAAAAACACATTTTTAAGATACTTCAAACTGGATTATCTATTTTATATATGAGATCCTGATGTACATATAACCAAGTAGATACTTACACACACCAAATAAAAAGGCACATACACATTTTGTTCTCATTATCTGAAATTGAATCAGAAAAATCTTTGCTTTTCCGGATGATAGGTAAGAAGAATAAGAAGTTGTATTCATATAGCAATTTCCACAACAAGGCAATTCAAAGTGCTTAGGAAGTTGGTTAGAATTACTAAAATTATTTGTATTTGTTAAGGTCCAGAAAACATATTTTTAACAGATTTCTTTGTAACTTTTTTAAAAATTGAAATGTTTACATGCATTTGGTTAGTGTCAGTGGTGACTGCCTTTCAAACTAAATGACTTGGGTCAAACCTTTTGTGTTTTCTTCCTCAATCTTCTCACAATAACCTGCTGGACTTCTGGCCCACTCCTCTTGACAGAACTGGTGGGACTGAGTCCATTTTGTAGGCCGCTTCAGATTTCAGATCTTCCCACAACTTCTCCATAGGACTGAGATCAGGACTTTGTGACATTAACCAAAACATTGACTTTCTTGACCTTCAGCCACTTCGTTAGCGCTTTAGCCATCTGCTGAGTATTGTTGTCCATTCAGAAGACCAATCTGCCCAAGCTTTGACTTCCTGGCCAATGTCTTCAGAAGTTGCTTCAACATTTCTATTTTAATATGTACTAATACAATTTCTACATCTATTTTATGAAGACCACCAATTCTTCTTGCAGCAAAACAGTCCCACAACATGATACTGCCAAGTTGGCTCAGGACCATTTCACTGTGGATAATGACTCTGAGCAGCTTCAGCAGCATCTTCACAAGGACTTTGGCTTTTGTTCTGCAGCCGATCTGAACATTTTGGACCAAAAGACATTTCTGGTCCCGTTTCCTTTCTGAGCAGACTGATGGTTGGACATTCATGTGTATGCTTGTGCATAACTGAACAGATGAACATGGTACTTTCAAGCATCTAGAACTTGTGTTGTGTTCTCTGAAGGCCTAAACCTTGTCAGAATCTCTAACATATATTTATAACCTACATTACAATTTGTGTTCAGCTAAATTTGATTAATTTTACTGCTATTATATCTATTCTCATTTTTATAACAGTACTCTAGCCTGTGCTGCTTTCTGTACATATCTGTGTGAATTACAGGTGTTCCATCCAATCAGATTTCAGTATTTATGTGTTGCCAGAGGCAGCTTAATCTGCCCAGGGCCTTGAGAATCTGTAGAGCAGACCTATGTTTGGTAAATGGAATAAATCTTTTAACCAATCAGCTTATAGATTCGCCTCCCAACATCTGCTCGAGGGGGTACAGTGATGCCAAATGTTTTACGGCCTCTGATTGGATGGTCAGATTGAATCTATCACAAAAAAGTTTTTCTACCAATGCACATTAATATGTGTGAATTTACAATACATTTTCAAGGCTGACCTTCTCTGGATACTCAAACATCATAAAGACCACTTACAGACTCAGAGGAGCATTCTAAATGAAATGGCTGGCATTTGCCAAGAATACAACAAAGAACAGGCCATAGAGAAGGACTTGTTGACGGAACTGAAGCTAAGAGGGAGTCAACTTTATGACTTCAACGAAGATTTCCTGCATATAGAGAGAAGGATTGACCTTGTTTATAAAGAAACAATCTGCAGATGAGTGAGTATTATGTGCTTTCTTTTTTATAATGGCACAGTTGGCTGTAGTGTAGAGGGTTGAAGTTGTCCTAGCTGGGTTCATTATTTTTAATAACAATAGTAGTATTCACTCTCAATACGCAAAAAGAAAAAAAAAAAAAAACGCTCATAATTAATTATTAGTGTAATGAACTTAACTTATAATGAACTAACTTCATTTTTTCATAACAAATGATATGTGTTCTTTAGAAAATCACAAATATAACCAGCTGAAGAAATGGCCTGCGCTACTGCATGCTGCGTTCTGGAAATACAGGCTGCACACTTACTCAGGACTTGTCTGAACTCCCAGAAGGGCCCCTGGAAGCCTCCTACCTTCACTTTGTGAACGTCTTCTTTGGAGGGTACGCAGTGAGCACCGTAGTAGTCTTGGTATACACACACTCACACATGCACACACAGAGGACATTAACCACTCACTGGTTAGGCCAGATCAGTCCAGATTAAATGAATGCCCCTTGTCTCTGCTCTGAATGGAAGGCTGTTGGAGACTAAACGTTCGTCTCAAAGGGTGATAGAAGTTTAGGAATCACTCAGCCACAGCCATGTTTCACACACTGGGACTTTGAAACATGAATTTATTGAAAAGAATAGAACATCAAACAACTGATGGAGTTGTATCTTTTATAATTATGTGCTTCAAGAGAAGCCGAGCAGGCAGACAGGAAGTATGGAAGTCAGACTTTAAGGAGCAGAACCCCTCCTGCTTCTGCTGCGCTGCCAGTCAGCTGAATCCGCTTCTCAGCGGCGATGGGGGAAATACCTGCCGGCCTGCACAATAGTGCTGCTGGGATTACAGGCCCCCCTGCTGGTGACCAGCTAGCAACGGGAAAAAAAGAGAGGGAGGAGAAGAAAAGGGGGGGAGGAGAAGAAGAAGAGGAAGGGGGTTGCACAGCAGCTTTGTTTAAAGAAAAAACTTTAGCTGAGACTCATTCTTTTTATTTGAAAATCCTCCTCAACATGAGCTTGAAGGGGGTAAAAAAAGCCATATGGGAGTACAGGTCGTAGTAAAATGATGTAGTCATATTTACAAATATTGTACATTAAGTGTGTAATGTTCTTCTGTAAGAGAAAGTCTAAATGAAGGATTCCCATAGTAACTCTGGAGGGGCTGTAGAGACCCAGAGCTCAGGTGGTGGTGATGTGTGTGTGTGTGTGTGTGTGTGTGTGTGCGTGTGTGTGTGTGTGTGTGTGTGTGTGTGTGTGTGTGTGTGTGTGTGTGTGTGTGTGTGTGTGTGT
>CAEFZX010004101.1:0-14885 GCA_903066825.1 Alfaro cultratus | reverse complement strand
AACTTGACTAAATGTCATGTTTTTATTGTTGTTTTTATTGTTTTTACTGTTGATTCTATGTTGCACCATGTTTCTGTTTTTTGATATGATGTAAAGCACTTTGAAATGCCTTGCCGCTGAAATGTGCTATACAAATAAAATTTGATTGATTGATTGATTGATCTTTTTGGAGCATTTTTGATCAATTAGATGCCATCTACCTTATAAAGTCATTTTCTCACATTCCTCTTACCCAGCACATTCCTGGGTGAAAGACAAATTAGACTTCACTCCAGAAATGATAAACAACCAATGATTTTCACAAAAAGAATAAATGAAAATGTATTGATTTACAATAAAGGCTGACACCCGGAACAAGAAGGCACACCCAAAACAAACCATCCTTTTTAAAATGATTATTTCAGGGATTTGTCCAAAGTTGAAAACATTGATTTACCTGAAGCTGGGAAAATAGTATAGTTACATGGTAGGGTACACTTAATCTAATATTTTTTTTCTCATGAGACAGAGGGTTAAGACTGACTAAACACTCCAGAGTTTATTTTATTTCTCACCCCATTAAACTCAACAAAATTTTGGTCAATTTGAAGTGATAAAAAAAAAAAGACTTCTGTTTCTGCCTTTAATGAAAGCATAGATTTTTTTTTTATCTTTATGTAACATTTTATACAAGCAAATATGAACAGAACATGTAAAACTTAACAAGCCAAAAACCCAAGGCTACAAAAGATGTGAGACTGGAACAGAGCTTAACCTTCCAGAAGGAAAATATTTGTAACATGGAGCCAGAGTTACAGTAGAACAGTTTAGATAAAATCCCTGCAGACGGGCTGAATGTAGATGTCTGAAAACAACGCATCATGTTACTTTCACTTCACAATAATACTACTTTGAGTTTTGTCACATAAAACCAGAATAAAATGCAATTAAGTATGTGCTTTTATCATGATAAAATGTGACAAATGTGCTTTTAAAAGATTTTAAAAGGCTTTTAAAAACCTTTTAAAAGCACAAAACTTGCATGTCATATAGTTTTATAATGAAGAAATCTGAATATAATTTAAATCTAACATATGATGTCTCTTTTGTCTCTGAATAGATGGTAAGTTTCCATTGGTGTAATTAATTAAATCTGTCAATGAATCTGAAGGAAAAAAAACAACATTATTCATAATAAAAGTTAAATCTAATCAACTCAAATATGCATCTTCTATTCTAGAATTTGCATCAGCTGTGATCTTATAGAATGACATGTTTTTGTTTAATTTGATAGCGCAAAACAGTTTCAAAGGCCAGCTGAATTTGGACTTTTATTAAAGGTGGATGCAGAGATTAATTTGCATATTTTTACATTACTGTACACCAAAGTCTTACCTGAAAATAAACTTAAACATGAAGCAGTGACCAACACAAATGACTTTCAGAGGCATCATAAATGTTGGAATTTGTACCTCAATAAAATTTCACACTGGTTCTCATAATCTTTCCTTAACAAAACTTTTTAAAGCTTGTATACACATCAAAAGCTGTGCTTTCAGCACTCTCTCAGACTTTAGGATTGTTGCATATGATATTTATCATCCAAGTGAAAAAGGTACAGACAGTTGCAGTTTTTTTGCACATCAAAACACTAACGTAAGCAAATCAATGGCAAGTTCCGATAGCTGGTAATGGTTTTATACCTAACTCATATCGATGTAAACAGAAAGCAAAAACCCAGATCCTGAAACATTTTAGCTGCTCTGTGTTTAATTAAGAATCGATCTTTAGCAAAATGAGGATAAGAGCTATCTACACACAGAGACAAAAAGAGAAAAAAAAGAATTTTCTTTTGCAAGGCAAATGAATTATGATTAAATGTTGCATAAATGTTTCAACAAATCATCCAGCTCTGACCGAAATGATAAAATAACATCAGTTGATGTGTGAGCGGGCCTGACTGATAATTCTCTGATTCCTGTCCTGCTCGGATGATCAATAAAGTTAATTTAGATGAAGAGAGACTGTGGCACAGCTTTGTGTTAGCGCCCTAATGACAGAACAAAGTGTTCGATTTTTAAAGCACTACTTTAATGACCTATATACTTTGAGCAATGTGACTAAAACACAATTCAGTAATTACATAAGAACCGTTTACTGAATGCAGCAACGATTCTTTGGACCTTGTCGTTAGCTTGTGAATGGAAAGAGTGCCTGGACTCATGTCAGTATAGCAGATTGTGTGACACCAGTGCTTCTCCTCTCCTGCAGGGATATTATACCTGCCAATACATGTGAGCCATTCATAGCTCGCCCAACAGGATGGTGTTGGTGATTATTTACTCTTGGTCAGAACAGAGGAAAGACACAGTATTATGAGAGGAATTATCTTTACCTTGACATACAAGGAAGTCTTTTGAACTCATGAACAAAGGACAAAAAAGTCAGACAAGACTTGTGCTGCTGTGTTGATTTGACTTCTTGTCAAACATGGCAGTCTCCTGAATGATGTTTAATCTGACCAAGCAACAGATGCCATCACAACAAAATGTGTTGACGTCGCATTGGTGTTTTTTGTGCTGTGTGCTTTTCTTCCTGAAAAACAGGGAGAAAAGAAAAACATGGATGCCAAATCTACTATGCACAAAAATTATTAGTTTTAATACTGGATAGATAAAATAAATATTTAATTCTGTTCTGGAACTACAAAAATACAACTTGTGATAAAACAAAAAAACAAAAAAATCCATCAAAGTTTTTCTTTCCTTTTATTGAAAAATTAAACGGAAATAATTATGAAAGATTCCATATAAGGAAGAATAAATTGCATAAGCAAAAAAAAATAAAAAATACTCGCAGTAAGTGGGTGTGTTGCATGTTTGTGCTAACAGTAGCATAGGTGTGTCAGAGAGCAGTGATGTCATGGCATCACTAGAATTGGATGTATTCTAGTAATAATAATAATACATTTTATTTAAAGTATCACTAAGTGATGCAACACAACATTCAGAATTTATTAAATTCAATCAAAATAAAGCTCTAAACGGCTGTATTTACACATTGTATCAAGGCTTAAACATGCATCTCCACGTCTGTGAACATGAGTCTGACACTCCATTAAAGATTTTCATTTTCTACTACAGCATCAGATTGGGTGGTAATAAACAACAACAACAAAATGTTTGCTTTGGTTTTCTTCCTCTGCTAATGATCTGATCTACTCTTTCATTGACTAGTTTTGTGTTTGGCGCCACCTTTACATGGGTGGTGTAATTGTTGCGTTCAGTGTTCTCAGTAAACGGTGTGAGAGAAATCTAGGCATTATAAAGACAACCAATAAACGACATAGCAGACCCTTTGTGGGCAGGTACAGGCATGAATTACGCCTTATGCATTTTAGTGTTGTATACATAATGTTTGCACTGGCCTGCAACTTTCTTTTTTTGTGTGCTTAACTGTTGCGTGCACAAGGTGAAACAAGAAAGTTTGACCTTGAGGGTATTCCAACCATATTCCAACTTTAGCTGTGTAAATGAATAAAAACAGAAGTATGAAAACAACTAAAGGGGAACATGTATAAAAGTATAAAGACACTCTTTCTTCTCTCTTTAGTACTTCCACTTACTTTACTTTCTTGTATTACAAAAACATACAAAGGCTACTTTGGAAATTCAAATGATATGAATTAATTGATGAAAGTGTGAAAAGGTTGTTGTTTCATATTAACAAACACTCAAGTTTCTCTGAAAATCTTGCATCTAAAAGCACATAAGTTATAATGCATTTTAATGTGAAGAACAAATGAGTCAAAGAAAAAGGTCACCATTTACAACTCTGAGGAGGTGACAGACAGCCAGTGGACTTGGAGACATACGGACACTTCCACTTCCATCAAATATTATGGAAATGCTGCCAGGAAGTGACTATCAATCATCAGCAAAGGGCTTTGTGTGTTTCCTGTGATGACCTTGTGATGCTCGAGTTCAGACACAGAAGAGACAAACTTATAGTCTGAAGGTTGAAGCTCAGTTGCGAAGCTTTTTGGGTGTAAAATGTGATAATGTGTTTTGCCTCGGCGCTGTGGGAGAAGACAGAAAGCCTCCAGCAGCATGTGAAACACAATCGGTTCTCGTCAGCTGTGGGTCAGCAACTTTTGCAACACAGAAATAGGCTTTTACTGTCAACCTCTGTAATCAGAGTTTTAAAGCCATATCACAACTCCTACAGCATTTCTCTCATTTACAGTTCTTTAAACTATGTTTAGCTTGGCTAAAACGGGACACGAGCACAAAGAAAGTCTCTTAAAAATGAAGGGATCCATTGCGACTTACAGTTGCCCTGCAGAAATAAACTACTATAGCTGAGCTATTTCCTTGGGAGTGTTGATACCAGAAAACCCGCAATGACATCAGTAGCTGGAGGCTCTTGAAGCCACTGGCCTGCAGCCATCCAGTTAAAGATTCCAGGATGAAGAGCTCCTCCCTCCCGAAAGTTGCCTGGAGAAGTTGCTTAGCCTCAATCAGTGGGCTGACAGACTACCGTTTCACCCATCCAGAACGTTGCACTGATTGACCAGAAATGTCCATAGACGAATCAACCAGCGGCGCAGAGGGAGTAAGAGCAGCGGAGCTTGGATTGGTAATGGAGTGGGAAGCTATAAAACTTCTCTCCATTCAAGCTAATGACTACAGCATGTGAAGTGAAGGCTTTCTTTCATATTCCACTCCCACCACATTAAAAGAAAATAATAATAATTCCAACCAAAACAAAGGAAAAGTTGTGCTATATAAGAGGAAATTTGATTGCAAAGTTTTCTTTTGTGTGTGTTCGCACACCTTTAAAATTGTTCCATCTATTACTCAAATCGAACTCCCAGTGTCTCAGTTCTGCCAGAGAAAACAGAATCATGCTAATGCACATTCAATGGCTACTGCTGAACTAGGGTGACCTTTTTTTTCTGGCTGTACACTTTTCATCTGTGAAATTATTCAAGTGATTTATCCAGTCGCCTGCAGGGAGCATGAAATCTGACACCAGCCATGGCACCTGCAAGGCTGCATTTTCAATGTGTAGACTGCTGAAAGAAAACAAAGGAAGCGATAAAAGAAACACACAGGGTAGGCTGAAGTAGTTCAGCTTTTTTTCTTAGGTGTGTCCAGTTTCTGACCTGCAGGGTGTCCAGGTGCAAGAAGACCTCCTGCCCTTTCTCAAACACAAAACGCCTGCAGGCCTTTCAGGGAGGGCAGGACAAGGCAGCAGGGGGGAGCTTTCACCTTTTCTTCTAATAGACTTACTTATCATTAAAAAAAATAACCAGCAGTTTGCATAATTTGCGACTAATAGTTTGCTTTTGTACCCCAGCTTCCTCCTTAAGTCCAAAAACATTAATTAGTCTCTCTAACTTCTCCTTGCATGTAGATGCGAGTGTGGATGGTTGCTTCTCCTGTCTTTCTCTGTTTGCCTGTGATGGACTGGCAACCTATCCAGGGTTTACTCCGCCTCTCGCCCGATGATTGCTGAAGAAAGACCCCAGCAGCGATAAGTATGCAAAATGATGGATGGACGGACGGACGGATGAATGTTTGCCATGCCAGAAGCAAACACTTCTCTTTTTCCCTCAAGTAGGTTTACTTTACTTTTTTTGCCCTGGTGAAGAAAGTTATTGTATCACCATGCAGTAGCTATTCTATTCTGTACAGTTTCAAATATCAGAAGAAAATATTTGGCACCAGAACCTTTTCAATGTAACTTTTCTAACACAAAGAGTTTGAGACCTTTCCTGTTTTGCACCCAATTAAGCTGATAGGAAGCCACTGTGCATGCGTGGCGGGATTCATTTTTATAATGTTATAGTGGGTGAATTCCCAGACATGCTGAATGTTTACAGCATTTTGTTCAGTTTCGTAACCAGAAATTTTCAAAGTAGTAGTTTCCTTGTGTTGATGGCTTGATGTGAAACCATTAAGAATGTGTTAAAATTCCAGGTTGTTTTTCAGCAAAACAGAAGAAAAAATAAACTGCTCTCAGAGTTTGATAAAAAAAACTTTTGCAGGGTTCTTTATGGATGTTTTTCTCTATTAAAAGTGAGCTATGGAAATGTCCCTTGTGAAAAGTGAAATTGCTGTCACAATTTTATGAAAATGTTCCTCCTTCTAATGTTTTAATTTTTGCAATATTTAGATGTTTACATTCTGGTCACTGATATAATTTACCTTTTCAATCAACCTTTGTTTCTTTGTTTATCTTGGAACACAGATCTTTATTCTCTTAAAAAAAACAAACCTTTCTGGTCAGAAAACATGCACATTTTGGATAAAAATGGAACAACAAATCAAACTAGGGATATGAACTGACATCCTCTGAATTACTTTTAGACATAACATTATAAAGAAGTCAGAAAAAAAAAATCATTAAATAAAATTTAAAGGTATACTATATATATACTTCCACCGACTCACAAGCATTACACCTCATATGATCCAATATCTTTTACCTTCTTTCTGTCCTTTAATTCATACCTTTTACGACACTTGGATCAAATAAGAGCTACCTCAGGGAGTTAACCCAAAAACTAAAAAAAAACAACTGCCCCATATGAGTCACTTTATCAACAAAAAACTACAATAAGTCAAAACTTCATCATGGGATTCCACTGCAATTGATTGTGTCAGTCATAAATCCAAGTCTGTATGTTACTATGATGTTGAACTGCCCTGTTGTATCCATAATTTTGCTGATCCAGCCACATATGAACATCCTATGTTTGAATCTTTCTGTGGATCCTTGAGCACTTGAACACTCATAATATGATCCTTCAATGATGCAATGCAAGTTAATCAAACACTGTGATCAACTTAAATAGCTCGAGATCTGATTGGAATAGAAAACTGTTATATATCTGGATGGTTTGTAGGAATAAAGAAGTTTTGTTTTCTTTTTTCCTCCAAATGATTCAGAACAAAAGGATTCACTTCCTCATGAAAGCAAGAGGTTGAAAAATATTTTCTGGTAATAATGAATTTTTTTTTGAAAAGCCTTCATTTTGCCAGCCACATAAGTTAGGCGAGATCAAAAGCTGAGTAAAACCAAGCTTGTGAGCAAAGGTGACACAGCACAGACTGTTTACGAGTGCACATAGGGTGAGAGATCAGAGACACAGCGTGACATATTAATCTCCTTTCCCCCTTTGGGGCAACCTGACACCATCACAACACAACAGGTAGGTAATTCAGTTTGCAGTTCTCTGCCCAGCCTTTTGGCTGCGAGATCATTTGATCTCCACAGAGCTGTCTCCTCCTTACGCAAATGAAGTAGTCACTCTTGTCTTAAAGTTCGTTCAGGAATCTATTCCCTAAAGCAGCGTAATAAAAAAGTCAAGTACATATTTTTTGTTTAAGCAACAAGGACTAACATTGGTCTTGTGTCTGCATCTAAAAGTGTGTTTTGATTCTGCAAACGTTTTCTTACTGAAGCCTCAGTTGCTGGATATCGGCTGTCCAAACCTTCCAGCCAACCAAGACCATTTTTACATGCTACAAAGTTCCTTTTACTAAAAGACTGTTACTGCTTCAGCTTCAGTGATCTGGCAACACAGACTGCTGACCCTTCAGCAGTCAGTGAAAATAGACCTTTGAGGCACGAATATCATATTGTTTCCTCACAGTTGTAGGTTAAAAATTCAGTAAAGTTACTCCAAACCTTGTGTAAACGTAGTAACGAGAGGAAAGGAGTTTCTGTCACGAAAATATCAGTAAAACTACAATGATTGTGTCACAATAATTACACGTCATGACTTGTCTAGCATAACTTTAAATCTTTTGGGAAAGAGTATCCGTAAAAACAACTTTAAATGCATTTTATGACAGTTTTTATGGTTGAGATTACAACCTGTTGGTCTGTGGCCAAAATTCATGAATATTCCCAGCTGTTACATTCTGTCCAAGGATGTAATCCACAGATCTTTAACAATTATAGCTTGTGTAACCTGTCCAAAACGAGCATCTCACACATGCAGTTGCAGTATGTCGGCTTCCAAACCAAGCATCTGTTAATGATTTTTATTTTAGTATTTAATACTTCCAGCCAACCAAGACCAATTTCCTCCAGAAATTGGTCTTGATAATATAATTTGGCTCTGGTTTCTGTGGTGAAAATGACTGCGGTAGAGGATCGATCATTAAAAAAAAACACAGCAGGTATAGGTTTGGACAAAGAAATGAGGCAGGCACTTTCCTAGTATTCAGTATCACGGTCTCATGTTCTAATCAAAAGAATTATACAGTTTTCAGGAGAATTTTTACACTGTGCAACAGCAGAACTGTTTGCAACACGCTGCTAAACTAGGTAAACTATAAATCTGCCGCTTCTTTAGCAAAAAGAGAAAAGTGCAACTGAGAAATACAAAAAAATAAAAGAACTGGAAGTGGAAGTCATTTCTTGTTGGCATTTTCACACTATCATCAAAAGGAAAAAAGAATGAAGTAAATTAGAACTTTATTTTATGGATGCTTGCATTTAACAAGCATCCATAAACCTCCAACTTTAAACATGAATATAATAGATTGTGACTCCAACCCAAACATAAAAGAAGGTAAAATTCTGTGTCTGAATTTAAAAAGCGACTTGATGAATCTACACACACAAATTAAAACAAAAAAAAGGAACGATGGTGCAATTATAGGCTTTGACCGACTGAAATTATTTCGAGAAAAACAGCTAGACACTCCAGCTGGGCGCAGTTTTCTGCTTTTTAGTTATATTTTCACGAGGGTCAATCAACATCTTGTGAGAAAATTATGTGCTGGCAAACTGTTAAGCCTTTGAACCTCAAAGTTGTTAAAAAAAAGATTTTGGAACAGAAAAACGCAATCCCATCACAGTGGGAGAAAAACTTATTTGATTATGTGCTGAATTTGTTTTGCTCACTTACAAAAATGAACAGTGTCTAAATTTGATGATGGCTTTACTTTATTGTGGGGAGAAGAACATCAAGGAAAAATCTAACACAAATAGCATGTACGCATGTCATTTACAGAAATAAGTATTAGATATAGGAAAGAAAGGCAAAAAATGTTTGGAAAAACAGATATTGATTCCTGCAATCTGCAACAAATTTCTGTCTTTCTTGTAGGGGGATCATATACTTATCAATGGGATACATATGTTATAAATGTTAACTTTAATGTAGTATGTTTGACAGAATTTTCAGTTGACATGCCACCTTTCTATATTGAAATAAATTTGAAGACAAGAAAATGTGAAACTTCTTTCCTTTTTAAATCAGCACAGGATGAAATAATCATTAGATTACACTGCACCAGCTACAGCTAATGTATGAAGCGATACCTTAAATTTGCTCTTAACTGGATGACTCCTAATGCATATTTTTATCACTGACATATTTGGCCAATGGCTGAGGGATTAAAAATCCCTTAAAGCTCCTTGTCAAACTCTGTTGTCAGCCTACCAAGTGGATTTCTTGTTGTTGGAATACTGCTCTCGTGGAATTTTTTATTTTCTTTATTATTATTTTTTTTTTCAATCTGGCTCTCTGCCCTTTTTCCTTCATTACACTGTAGGCCTAAAACCCCAAAACCAATATGACCACAACCTCAAGCTCATGGGTCCCTGTTTGCTCACTCTGCTGTCTCATCTGAATAAGTCTGAAGGGGTGCTGAGTGGTGATGTCATGGGGTGATTTTTATTTCCAAAGCCCATGCGATCGAATGAAATCCCCACTGGTTTAGAGACAGATGAGCAGTTAATGATTAAGAATGAACTCTGTCCCCTGCAGCTACAGCGGTGAGTGTGAAGGAGCAGCTTGCAAGGACATACATGGCTAAATAAGAGCTGTTCAGTTTATAAACACTGATCACATAATGTGATGCGACACACTTGTGTAAGAAACGAGGGCGCTTTTAAGCTCCGCTCATCCTGAACTGCATCTGCAGTGATAATATCGCTGCTGCGGTTTGAACCCCCAGAGATGAGCTGTTGAAGACGACTCTATCGTTACAGGGCTAAAACAGACGATCGCAAAAAATTGAAAACATATTCAGTTTAGAAAAGCTTGTAAAGTGATTTGCAAATCCAGAAAATATACAAGTTATGAAAAGATTAAGATCTTTCTTTGTTCAACAAAGTCCAACTCTGCTATCAGGCTTTTTTCATGCAGCCAATATTGCTATTTGGCAGAAATAAACCAAAATCTAAGTCTCAAAGAGTTAAGATTTACAGGAAAATATGCTGTTCTTGGCACAGAACTAAAATTCTTCTATATTGCTGTAGCATCATCTCACACTGAGAAATTTTGAAAAATCCCAAATTGTATTTGAGTACATTCATTCGGGGTGGGGGATTCACATTAATCAAAGTATATTATTTTTCCACAATCAATGTGTCAAAATTGTCAACCCTAACAATTCCTAGGAATTGAAGTATTTAAATTAAATGTATTCTTTATTATTTAAGTTGGTTAGTGTAGAACGTAAACTGAAGTAGTGGCTGATAAAGCAAGACAAGGGTTGTATGTTCAATTCACCACAGATGACACTGGAAAAAATAACAACTGCCAAAACTTAACCTTTAGAAAATGGTAACAGGTTCGTCATCATGTTATCATCCCCATGCCACAGAGTTAAAATAATACTTTTTTTAAAGCTACATGTAGTTTATAATAGCCTGGAGAAAACTATGGAAATATTCCCTACACCTCTAACAGACCTCACCTGAGTGCTTTTCTTATTTTAGGCTTGTTTCATACATATAATCACTTTCTGGTGGTTAAATTGTGTCCGTCTGTAGATTTAAGAGAGAATGAGATCTAACTTTCACAACGCTCAACAAAGACCCACTGAAGCACATTATGTTCCATAAGCAGAACAAAATAAAGTGACTTGGGTTTTCAAAGTGTACTTCAGCATACGTTAATCGTTCCTTAATGATGCTTC
This sequence comes from Alfaro cultratus, assembly GCA_903066825.1. Lineage (NCBI taxonomy): Eukaryota > Metazoa > Chordata > Actinopteri > Cyprinodontiformes > Poeciliidae > Alfaro > Alfaro cultratus. Next base: position 3,957 of record CAEFZX010004101.1, on the reverse strand, counting down.
AGCTCCTCTGGGGATCTGCCAGTAGGAGAGTGACTCTTTATTACTCTTTATTTTTCTTCTTGTGACGGTTAGTTTTAAGAGTAAGATAGATCGAGGTTTCTTTTGCATATGACTAATTCATTCAGAAACAAAACATCTTATAGCCTAAAAAGTAGCTGTTTTTCAGCCTAACTGTGAGATCTCAAACCATTTTTACCCACTGAGTGCAGAGGAGCTTCAAGCTCCTAAAATCACAAAATAAGAATCTGATGGAGCGTGACAGACATCTAAGCTTTGCTTTATATTTAAAGTCTGCACTTACAGGAGTCTCCTGCTGTCACTTGTAAACTAATGAAACTGAGGTGTGAAATCCAAGTCAATATGAGACGACTGTCATCTTAATCAAAACAACTGTGAGTCAGCAAGGACAGGAAGAGCTGCGTCACAACAGGGGAGATAGGAATGAGCAACAAACTACTTGTCTAATAAGTCTGACATATAATGTGATGACACAGGGAGAAAGATATTTATCAGCACCTAACTTTTAAAGTAATTAAACTTATCTGGTATTATTAAGTTGAGCACATTCCTCTACAGTCGAACTAATCGGCCGTAAGATGAATAGTTTAAAAGCAAATCTCAGAAATGTGTCATTATCATTAGGAGGAGATATTATCTGTCCTTGACTGATCAGACTCTGTTCTCCTTTTTCTTTCCTCCAAGACGCATTCCCTTCTGTTGTAACTCGGACATGATTTATTTGTCTGGGTCTGCATCACAAAGAGGATAAATGTGTTCAAATTACACAGCTTATTGCTCCCTGGTTTTGTTTACAAATTAAAAAGGCAGCGGCTGTCATGCTGATTCCTTTCTTGCCTTGTGTGTTGATCTATCTAAAGATCTATGTGGCTCTAAATGTGAAGACATTTTCATGTTTTGCTCACTCATTTGTTTTTGTCACGTTATTAGGCACATGCTGCCAGTTTTTTGCATTCAAAACTCAAAACTGCTTGTGGAATTTCAACAAGAAATCAGGTTTTGAACCATCCTCGCATGAAAGCACCTTGCATTTGCTGCACATTTATTGGGTGCATATCTATAATTTGAATCTCTCATCCCAAAGGAGCTCTGCTGGATTGAGTTCTGGTGACCGTGGAGGACACTGAAGTACAATGGGCTCATTGTTGTACTCAAGAAAACAGCTATAGATGATTTCAGCTTTGTGACATTGTGCATGTCCCTAAAGGTAGCAGCCATCATAAATACAGTTATTTTAAAGGAATGGACATGTTTAACAATACTCAGGTAGGCTGAGGAGATCAAACAGTGCTGAGTTGGTACAATATGGCCCAAAGTGTGACACTGCCTTTATATCTGTATTTTTTAGTGTCAGTCAGCTTTGCTCTGTTGTATTGTCTCTTCTTTCTCAGTTGTTGCAATTTGAACCTATACATTTCATGTCTTGTGCTATTAATAATAAAAACAAAACTGTTCTATTTTTTTTTTTATCTGCCTGGTTCCTCAATCTGGGTTTGAATCATCTCCACTCCAGCAACCCTTAACCATAAAAGAGAGGGACTCCATGACTACAGGGGTAAATATTCTGTATCATTCTTTCCCGCTACTAATCAAAATCCTTCTGAGAGGAGAAATAGCAAAGCTGTCAGCTTTTTATCACCTTGAATCTGACCTCATTTTATTCAATAAAGCTGAAATATACCCTGAAATCAATGCTTCTGGAAGACTTTTAGAGCTACACTGTGGACAAAGTTTCTGCACGAAGCAGAATAATGAACAGTGCTGTTTTGGAACAAACAATTAAAACTTTTATTTCAGAGTAGTCAATCAGCTTGAAATGTCATAATCAAGTTAAGTTCCCACAATTCTTTTTTTCTGATTTGCAAAACCAGTGACGAGCATGTAAACAATTAGATCTGTAATGAAGAAAGACATCTACATAAGGTTTTATGGCCGGTGACGCAATAACGTTACAGGCAGTTGCAGGAGAATCTGACAGTGAGAACAGTGAGCAAAAGTCACCAGGATGTCTTGTAGAAATTTTGAACGGGTTTTGACAGGGATCCAGTTTGGGTTTGAAATGCAGTGTTTGGCATGTGGTTTATACAGATGTTACAGTAGCACAATGTGGGAACCGGTGGGTATGTAACTCAGACTAAAAATACTATTATATCCAGAAAACAGCATCTCTTTTTAGATACTGTCTTTGGACTTTACCTCTTCCAAAAGGCACTTGCCATTACACGTAAACAAATGTCAATGGTTTGGTGTATCATTGCGTCTTTGTGGCTTTCTCTTAGTTGTAATCATTCAAATTTCCAAGTATTGCACATCATAGTTGCTCTGGCAGCGCTACTTTTGGGCACCACTTACACAACAACAAGCCACAGTCGAGCAACAGGAAGATGAAAGTGGATGGCACAGCTTTCCCTACAACAGAGTCGACCCTAATAGTTCACTTTAGATCACAGCTCACCCTTGCACCTGAGACACACATGCATGAGCGCATACACACTCTCTCTCTCTCTCTCATGCACACGCACACACTGGATCCCAACAAAACGTGAAGTCTATTGTTTTCAGGCTCTCGGTTCCAATGTTTTTCACCTTGTTTTCACATCCTGTCCTCCGCCTCCTCCTCTTCCTTCCTCTATCCCGACAACTTTGTCTTCATGACTGATTTCACAAAGCAAGCAGCACATGCTGCAGCGCAAAAATTCATGCTCGGGGTGTAACTGTTCAGCTGGGTGAAAGTATAATTTAATTTCTTATAAAAGTTATGCAGGTGTGCAGAAGGTTATAATTACAGGAAAAGGTTTTTGCAATTAGGAATCAAAGCCTACGGACTATTAATAATTTAATTACATGATGAAAAAGAATATTACTTTCACTTTTGCACATGTGGGACAATTTGCTTTTTATTTCTGCACACTGAGGTGCTGCATTCCTCCACTGCAAAGTATAATAACGGTTAACAATTACAACTGGACACTGAGATCAAAAAGCCTGGGCAGGGACTCACCTGGTAGTGCGAGGCATTCGATTAGTTTGTTTAAAACAGTAGATGAGCGAACCAAAGTTCTGCCTCCAAAACGAGTCAGTTCCAGTAAACAGTTTTGCCTCATAAAAATTCTTTCCAGCATGCATTTTTCAGTATGTTTGGAGATTAACTCAAGGCGAGGACCATCTTCTCACTCAATTCTGCAGCTCATCCTCTACGGGCTCATCCTGCACTATAAGAGTGAGCCCGCACGGATCCGAGCTGCAAGGTGACGCAACATTGTGCCAGGTAGACAACTGACAAGCACACCTGTTTCACTAGCAGCTCCTCATCCTTTCGACTCCTCTCCATCATATGAGTCAGAGCCTGCTCTGATTTACTAGCGAGAAACTGATGGAACTGAAAGAACAGAAAATTATAAAAGTGGGTGAGTCATTCATAGTGGCCTTTATTCACAGTTGTCCTGGATAGGGGTGTGGGTGTTTCCCAGAAATTACTTCTGTTTATTAAATGTACCTGTGGTAGATTCACCTTCACATGTGAAAACAAAATAAAAAACAAGATTTTGTTCTTTCCAACATTTGGAGTTTACTACTTTGTATTGGAGGCAGCTCAAAAGGGCATCTTTGAGCCTCAGATGAACAGGAATGTACTTTAAGAGTACAATGAGTAATTTAAGCACCATATGTGATATTGTACAAGGTACGCAACACAATTTTTCCTCTTTTTACAACAGTTTGATGGGGTGGGACTCAAATAAAGAAGCAGAACAAATGATAAAACTTTAATAACAGAAGGGCTGCTAGGCTGGGAATCCAAGAAACAAACATTAATCTAATAGAAGCAAAAGAAAAACAACCAACAAAAACATTTAATTCTCCACTGGTCGAAAGAAGCACTGAGACCAAACATCGCATAAAAAACAGAACTAATTATTAATCTGTTTAGGCCAAATTATC